>CM057809.1:74965252-75100252 GCA_030067965.1 Latrodectus elegans | reverse complement strand
ACTGTTCAGATATTTTTGTAATGGGCACCATCAAAGGGTTTTACAGTCAGCAAAGTGCATTCCCTCATTTATGACATGAAAACCAGCGCATTTCTAAATATGCCTTTGGCAAATGCACATTATAAAATTAGAGGTGCTATTTATCCTCTATTGCTAATTAGCTTTTGTTGATTTTTGCACACGACAAATCAGTCGACCACAAATTTGTAGTGGTTTACAGCTTAAAGAACTCTAACCAATACAAATATGAACTTATGATGTGAGAGTCGAACTTATGAACTGAAGTCTAGAACGCTAACCACTTTATTACCTACTCAGTCTGGCTCAGAAAAAACGATATTAAGAAGTAAATCTATATTCATGGTAATATAATCTAAAAGTTTGTAGGTTACAGTGTTACATATTACTGGAATTTATTTATGTTTCAATTTAAAAATATGTTATTCACTGGACCACAATGTGCCAGAAGATAAAAACTAATTTCGTTTTTAATTTCCAATATTTTCGTCAGTTAAAATAATCTAAATATTAACGAAAGCAAAGGAAAACACTGACGTCACTCTTTGTATTCAAAAGATACTTAGTAACAGAAAAATAAATATAAAAAAACTCCTTTTTCTAGCGAAATGACATACTTCAACATAGGAAAATAGAATTAATAATAAAACTTTACGAGTAAAAATCTTAGCTCGAAGAAATATAAATCAGAATTCTAATTTATTTCGGATAAATTTCAAAAAAGTCAATAAGTTTTTTTTATTAGTCTCAAAAAATAAATAAATAAATAAAACAAAGAATTTATAAGCCACATACAAGAATCTTATTTTTCTAACGCGCGAGTCACTTTTCTCAGTATTATTTAATCTATTTCTAAAATAAGTCAACCTCTAAAAAACAAAGCTGTTTCCCAAATAATCAAGGGCCCATGTCATGCAGAATTTGACACATGCCAACCACCAAATATAGGTCAGGTCATAACAGTAAGATTTCGGTAAAAGTTCTTCCTGAGCAACTGCTGCTGATAACTTAACTGCTTTGACTATATTCCCCGAATATAAGTCTCCGCCTAATCTATTAACTATTGTTGAATGAGATGATATATTAACAAAAGAGAAGGTGGTTAAACAAGAGAAGCAAGTGAAACTTGTAGTGAATCGTGACGGTGAGCGAGTGAAAATGGAGAGGGCCCCTTTTTGCCCTAGAAAGAAACAGGTAGAAAGAAACTTCCGCGAGACAAACGGGCGGTCGAGGTCAAGCTTTCCATGAAGCATTTCAAGCTTCACCAATTTCTTGATGCGTTCGTGAAACACAACGGTACTAGAAACTTTACCTAAATCAAAATCTTTTGTTTAGCTTTATACTTGAGTATATTTTATCCTGTATAATTTCCGATAAAGTAAATGTCGCCGAAAATTAAGAATACATTAACAAGACCTTATTCAAATGTCTGATCTCGAAGGTTTTGCCCAATTCAAGCTCGTAAATTTTGTATCTCACATTCCAATACACGCGAAAATGGCTGCCTAGATTGAAACGATCTACAATTCTCTAAAACACAAGAGCGTATCAGTCTCAAAAATGTATTTTTTTAAATTGCGAATCTGCAATAGATAATTAAAAAATTTTAATTAAATTGTTTACGGTGGCAATGAACCTCACATATCTCCTACATTTCTAGGAATTCAATTTCAACAAAAGACCAGTCTTACATAGACGCTTTTATTGTTTTCTCTTTCTGAAAATGAAAGGTCAGAATCCGTTTCTTTCACAAGATCAATTAAGTCATTTTTTGTCCTTCATAAATTGAGTCACAATTGTGAGAAACGTTATTAAAACTTTGCATTCTATTCAGTGGCGTGAAAAATATTCCAATATTTACACGCATTAATATTTTCTCTTTTAATATACTTATTCCAAACAATTTTAATCCTTTGTTAATGATGTTAAATCCTTTTATGATGGTGAAAACATACAATTAAAGTCAAAAATTTTTAATTTGACGAACATTAAGTTTTTTATTTAATGAAGTACTATTTGATTTAGTTTATCAAAACCTTCTAAATACAAAATAACTACTTTAAATTCAACAAACAATATGTAAATAAATTCAAGATGATAAACAAACCAAAGTTAGGTTATTAAACTAATCACCATAAAAATTAAAATAACTTAGAAGAATTCACCAATTGAAATTACTCTTTAATGGAAATTTTTTAATCCCGAAATTGTATTATATTATCGTAACATCTTTGAAAGTAATTTCGTGCAGATCGTGAGTAAATAATGCTGTGATGAAATGACAGACGACAATTCCTGAAACAGCAACGAGGCAGCTGTAGATGTGACTTCAGCTCTTTAAACCTTCGTCATGACAGAATACATGTAATTTCATACTTTTTTTAAATTTGAATTTATTAGCTCCGTTTAAATAAAGAAATTTATGCAATGGAATACATTTTAAGAAAAAGGTTACGAATAGAACTTTCATATTCAAAATGTGAGAACCATTCAGTTGGTTGCACAAGTTTTTGATGCAAATTATTCTGTATGCCGCGTCTTGTATTACAGTATTTCACAAGAGTTCGGGAAAAATTTTTTTAAATTACTACAGTTCGACGAACTTTTTCCACTTATCTATGAACTTCTTGTGTCACTCTTCCCAATAGACACTAGACTTCCTAGAAATATTAAAAAAGGAAAATTTGGCATCTTGAAATAGAAAGATTTTTTTGAGTGCTTACAATTAGGTAAAATAAAAACACTAATTGCGAAATTCATAGGTATTTATATAACAAAAGACTACATTTAAATATATATAATAATTTATTTCGAATTATAAATAAAATTTTTCATGGTAAATCAATTCAATATGGTTAAAGATTTTTCTCGAGAACTGCAAGCCTCGATGAGGCGTTTAACCAACTAAATTTTCCTGTACAAGTATCAAGCTTTTAATTCTGGAAACACTTCGTATAAAACGTACAAAATCCTGACACGTTCTAAAACTACTTCTGAGACCCTTAAAAAAAGGGAGGGGGAATCATGCACATATTTTAATGAAAAGAAATTGTTAACGTGAAAAAGAACGAATATCTGACAAAGAAATGAATTAAAAGAAATCAAAAGTGGCATTTTGCGCTGTCAACTACTTATTTTTGAGCACGAAAACAGTTTGAAATATAAATGATGAAACCCGGAAAACTTCCCATGCACCCAAGCGGATAGATTCGTCAGAAGAAAGAAATGTGCCATCCTCCCTCCCCGTTGTTTACCGATGGCGGGATTCAGTTCACCAACCTTTCACGCCGAAGCATGTGCTTCCAACTACTTACTTCGCGGGGTGAACAACAAGCACTGGGTGCAAAGAAATTGTCCAGGACTGAAAGGCAACATTTATGGAATGCCATAAAGAACTCTTGTACCGTTGGATAAACTGATCATGGCATACGGTTCAAAGCCAAGTTTAAACGATAAGAGTTAAAGGAAAAGATATACTAATTGTGAGAAAATCACTCCCAGGTGTAACTGTCCTATTTCTCCAGAAAAAAAAATATATATATAACAATATTTACATTTTCCCCGCATACATAGAAATATTAACACTCTAAAACAATGCTTTTTATGTGATAATAAGGATAACATTCACTATATAGCTAATGAGATGTTCCTACTGTTGAAATAAGCGAATCATTGTGGTAATCAAAAAATAAAAATAAAGAAAAATTATGAAATTGTCATAAATGTGCTCAGTGTCTTTTATATAATAGATTAGATATGGTGGTTCAATTTGTCATTCTTGGATGCATTTTTCACACCAGCGCTAATTCTAAAGATACAACAGCTTAAAGCAATACCCCTGATACGGGAATCAAACGCTTGATTTATCGAATTAAAGATTGTCATGATAGCTTTAACTGGGGACTAGTCATGACTGAGCAAAACCAGTCTTCGAGCATTCGAAATAGTGTGGTTAGAGTCAAAGGATTATATTATATATATATATATATATATATATATATATATATATAGGGCCCTGGAAAGGACCAGCATTTGATCAGGACGCTGTGGGAGTAGTGGGAATATGCGGAAGAGGGGTTATTGATCAATAGCATTTTCAGGGGCGCAATGACGTGGCATGGTGAGCATTGTGCGTTCATTGCAGAAAAGTATATTCGTTATGGTTGCTCTGCGATTACTACTCAGCTAGCGTTTCACATTCGGTTCGAACTTAGTCGATATTATACTATTCCAGATAGAAACCCAAACTTGAAAAATTTTTCTAACTTAAAAACAAGTTCTGCTCTGAAAAGAAAATTGCTTAGAATCGCCCGCCAATCCACTGAGAATGCCACGAGGAGCAACGGACAACATTTGTGAAAGTCTTCGTCAATGTCAACATTAGAGGACGTCCTTTACCGGAAACTTTTTTTTAAATAAATTTTAAAACACCATAGAATTGGTTTTTCACAAATAGAAGTATTTTTTCTGTACCGTACTTTCTAACTGCCTTTTCAATTAAAAGAGGTGTTTTTGCTGGAATCAGTATATTTGTGTATGTGTACATATATTATATATATATCCATTGTATTGTCGAGCAAATATAAATGACTTTTTGAAATTATATTTTGAGTATTACTGATTTTTCATTGTAATTTAGCCTATTTTAATAAGAAAGAAATTTAATTTAAATTTATTTCCTAAATATTTTTTTTTAACTTTTACCACATTAAGTAGAAAAATTTAGTGTAATGAAAGTGTTAGAAATGCGTATATGTTTTCATTAAATACTACAGAACTTCAAATACGAAAAGGAGAGAAGTATTTGCGACAAAAAATTTGTTGCTGATAAATGAAAACTTTCCATTAATAGTTAATAATTAGACAATATTTTATATAGTACTATAGGGAAGAAATAAATGAAACTCATCAGTTTATAAAATTTGAATGAAAATTTTATAATTTGAAAGCAAACCAAAAATAGATAATTTCGTAAGTGGTTTGCTTCAAGAAATTCAATCTAAATCGTATAAAAAGTTTTAGTGAATGAACAACAAAAACAAAATATTTAAATTGTATTTAGGAAAAATAAAATGCTTTGTATGTTTTAAATTACGTAAATATTTTCGAATATGTTTCGAAATTCAATCTAAGTAGTATAGAAAGTTTTGGCCAATGAATAATAGAAACAAAACATGTATATATTAAATTTATAAAAAAAAAAATAGAATGCTTTGTGTACATTAATTTACGCAAATGTTTTCGAATAATAGACCATTTAAATTGGTGGTGAAATAAAACAATCCAAATGCACAAAAGTTTCACAATTAAAATCAATCATTTAAAACATTTTAATGAATATTTATTTTTTATTTACTTTGTAACCTTATAATTATTTGGTCTTGGTTCGTTTTGATGATATTCTCAAACATTTTTAGCATGAAAATTATTCTCATTCAATAATAGAAGAAAAATTCAGGAAAACAAAAAATAAGAGAACTCAATGATAACCTTCATCCTGAATTTAAATTGATGAAAATATAAGCGATCAATTTAAAGCCAGAATATATATACACAGCCTCGTAAAAAGTAAAACTAAAAAAATAAGTCTTCAATATCTTATAGTACTAAAACGCTTGGAATAAGAATGTTCCTTCATTTTTCCTGGCAGCTGCATTTACGCATGATGTACTATTTCAGTAACGTTTTCCTGTCTAAATCTGTTCCTAAATTATACATCTAGATGTTTGAAAATGTTTTATCCATACTAAAATATTCTTGTTGATATGAAACTATTTTCCAAAGTAATTAATTTTTTTTTTAAAAAAGCCACGCAGAAGAATCTGGAATATTATGAAAAAAAAAAAAGCAAATGCCATTTGATCGTTTTAAATATATTCTAATTTTTTGCATTTGTACCTGAATATAATCCGTATACCGTGATTGATTTGACTGTTTTCTGGCAAAAATAACATATTAATACAAATATCATTCATCGAATGCATTTTGGTAAAAAATAATTTAATAAAGCATTAATTTTTGAATTAATAAACCACTCTAAAATAAACTAGTATAACTGTCAAACCTACTTTGTAGCAGGTTTGAATCTTTCAGCAGCATTGTGATATATATACTATAAAAAATTAAAACATTCAAATTCAGATATATTCTATATTGTTTTCTGATCGATGTTTGTACATGGCTTTTTTTCTGTATGTCTTAAAAACGATTATAAATTTTAAAGAGTGACAAATTACATTTATTTCTAACTATCTCATAATATATATTCAGGCCTTAGAAGCGGATGAAGTGCGTAACAAGTGACAGAAAAAAAAAGTAGGTCATGCGACTTTTTCATCTCATCTCCTAACGCATTTTAAATATGCTTTCATAGAAAAAAATCCAATTGTAGGTTTTGCAATACGTATCTAAAAACACGATGAACTAACAATACAATATCACGACAATTATTTTTCTCAGGACATCTAATAATCTTATAAGCCACAACTCTCTCCAGCTAAAATCACACATCTTAGAATATTCTTTAAGTTGAGCGCTTCTAGAACGAATGATTCGTGGAATTTGGACGCCACAAAACCATCACAAAACAAAAATATTATGCTGTCAATGATAAAATATGCTCCCTGAAGGATAAATATTTTTAACGAAAAGATCGTGAGAAAATCAAATTTCTTTAGATTATTGAACTTGATTATTTCAAGTATGTTTATCTAAGGCATTACCCTTAATCACCATTAACGTGTTGCCAAAGAGCTATCTTATCCAAACATTGAAAAGAAATCACAAAACACAGCATCGAAATACAATATAAATTAAGCGTCACTTTTTCAAATTTTCGGTTAAAATAGGCAACACTTTGAAATTTTAACAATTTATGACTTAAAACTCCATTTAATTTACACAAATCTGAAAATATTACTCATAATTTAAAATAGTTAGGGAATTTATATATAGATCTGAGAATGCTATGGATGCTTGAAATAATTAGGGCTTAAATTTACAAATAAATCTGAGAGAATCTTATTCATGAAAATAATTAGGATTCAATGATAATAAAGATGTAGCTTAATTTGCATATTTTTGCATCAATTTATCAAAACATTTAATTATATATTTATAAGCAGATAATTATTTGTGCTCTGTAATTTTTGTAATTTGTGGCGTTATAAATTTTTAACAGCAGTTTTACTCACAAAAATTAATGCCCAATTACATGATCTGCCTGATACTTTCCTATAAATGAAATGTTATAAATTCTTGTTCGGATAGTCGTACTTAGATAGACTTTATGACGCCACTGCATCGTTAGATTCTATGAATAAATGTCACTAAGTTGTGCGAATTTGTAAAACAATCCTGCAGAGATTTTTTATTTTTTTTGTAAGAGGTAAAGTCAATCTGATCTTAATGAGTTTCTTATCAAAATATAATAAATCAAACATTCTTACTATTTTTTTATCACATATCGTCCAAAGTTTGTATCGGAAACCATTAGTAATGTTTTTTCAGCGCTTTGTTTATGTTGACTAATATGTAACATTCTTAACAAGAAGGGAAAATTATCATATGTGACGAATAAGATTTTCTAAATAAATTTTATATATTTAAAGCAAAATGAGATAACTCGACATTAATTGCAATAAAAGCTTTTTATCTTGATCTTCTACGGCTAATACTGAATTGAAGATTCAGAAGCATTCTCTAACATGACAATTTAAGGAAATGCATAACCTTAAAATCAAAAAACATTTACTGAAATTAGGTTAATAAAACATTAAAAACATTCTTACTGAGCTTCTTTTTATACAAACATTTAACTAAAAAGGGGGAAACATATATAGAAATCAATGGTTAAGATTGAATAAAAAAACTACTTTTTATTGCTTAAAGACACGACAATGAATTATTTATAATTTATGGCATTAGTCTTATCTTAGATACCTCTAATTTTAGGTAGCACTTAGTTGGATATCTTATCAAACAGATATGGAACAAAGTTTGCAAGAAAGATCCCTATTCTGTTGCTTAAGAAATTTTCAAAAAAGTGTTACCTATTAATTAAAATACCTCAGAAATCCTTACTTAAAGCACTCAACTTAAAACATGGACAAAAATCAACTCTACCTAAGCATATTTTTATACTTAGGACTTTGTATACATTAGTACAAAACAAAACTAGACATGAAACTATAACCAGGCTTCAAGAAGAAGATTTAGCATCTTTTCCAACAGTGTTTCATATGCCATCGTTGATTATGAAATTCTTGATAAAAATAAAATTTTGGTAGTTTATCCCTTCATGATCTTCTACGACTTACATTTTAAATTCCAAATTACAACATATATCCTAGTTGAAGCGAGAATCGACTCCACGAACTGTTAAACTGAAAATGAGAGCGCCAACTATTCAGCTAACACCGATAAAAAAATTAATATTAAAAGTTTATATTTTCTGTTATTTTTAAAACACACGTAATTTCCAGGATTCAAAGATTTGTAATTAAAGACTGCCAATATATCAAACATTGTGATTCAAGAATCTAATACAATTCAGGACCGAGATATCAACAAGCAGGGAGAATTTATTTTACGCTTCCTTTT
This sequence comes from Latrodectus elegans, assembly GCA_030067965.1. NCBI lineage: Eukaryota > Metazoa > Arthropoda > Arachnida > Araneae > Theridiidae > Latrodectus > Latrodectus elegans. The sequence goes on along the minus strand of CM057809.1, from coordinate 75,091,633 downwards.
CCATTTGAAATCAGTGTCACTTCCTTGTCGGGAGCAGTCCCCAAGGAAGAGATTCTGATGCCAAGACAGAAAAATTCTTTCAGAAGCAGCTTTACAAATCCATAGAAAACGGAAGACATGCAGGCGAGCAAAGCAAGCAAGCAATCAATCCACAAATCCTTGGCATCTTCAGTTCTACTTTTTTCTCCCCCAGCTAAAAATACTAGTAGGAAAAGTGATTCAGGGGCCTAAAATGTCTGACGGATGAGTGTCTCTTTTACAGTTTTGTTTGAAGAACTCAACAATCGAAAACCTAGGAATCATGCAGAGATAAAACATTGCTTTGAAATAATTAAATTTCCAATATTTAATGATTCGAATGTAACAATGTAGGATAACGCAAATTTCTCTATCTATTTACAGGATTTTTATTCTAACAAACAAACAAGAAAACAAATAACGTTTATTCCTTACTTGAAAAGTTAATTTATTAAAATTGATATAATTGTATTGTAACAGTTGAGATTTCCACACAAATACGAAATATTTAAAACAAGTTTTCTTACCAATTTTTTGGTACTGGACCTTGAGAAAAAATACTTTTGGGGGGAATACACTCAGCGTATTGTCTTTCAAAAGGTTTTTCATAAATGAGGCATATTCACATGTCACAAAGGGTCAGAACTCAAATAATTTCTAAGCATTTATCTATAAAGATGTACCCTTAAAAAACAGAAATGTAAAGTTATTCCCCCCCACACACACACACTGCTCAAAAAATGCGAGAACCGAACTTGAGAATTTTCATCGAAAAAAATAATCGTCTTAGTACCAGATTAAGATTAAACGTTAGTTTCAAATGTACAAATACATAACCCGTTTCCTAAGTTTAAGAACACGTTCTTTTGAATGAAAAACCCCCAGGTGCAATTCAGGGCGCTTTTGAATAGCCGGATACAGATGGTGAATATTTGTTTTGAAAAGGCGCATCAACAGGGGGCGGGGCTAGAGAAACTGAGGATTTTCTCCTTTGTGACAAGTGAATATACCCCCCTTTAAGAAATGCTAGAGAAGGCAAAGTGACAAATGAATCAATCGAAAGCCACAGTTTTGGACTCTTAGAATATCACAATATAGCTTCAGAGAAAGTAGTTTATTAAAATGAGTGCAGTAATGCACATTAAGTCACTTCTTTTGAAAATAGTCAACTTGAACAGTAGATAGAAACAGTAAGCATAAATAATTATTTTTAAGTATCAATAGAAAAATGCTACTGATTTCAGTTAGTTTGTCCCTCAAGGATAAATTTTTGCCTACAAGGGCTAATTAAATAGGGACTTACAATTTAGAGTGAATTCCGAACTACTGCAAACATCCAAACCCAAGGTGAGATTCGAATCCACGAACTACTGTACCGAAGGTAAGAGCACTAACCATTCGGCTGCCAGGTCAGCTCTAATGATTTTAGATCACGGAGCAGTGTATTTAAATTTTTTAATTATCAGAAAGACTCAAATATTTTCAAATTTTTTTATTTATTTATTTAACAAAATATTAATCATAATCTTGTTTAATCAATGAAAATTATTCTCACATATACACCTTTCTTTTAATGTAAATAGATTTTATATTGAAAATTCAAACAGTTTCAAATTATGTTATGTTCATAAAAGTAAAATACTTAAATTGGTGTAAAATTAAAAAAAAATTAGTGTTTAAAATATTTTAAATTATTTTATTACAATCTGTTAAATATTTTTTCATAATTTATTGAATTTATAAATTAATAAAGAAAAGAAAATGATTGAAAATACAAAACATTAAGTAATTCTTTTATAAAAATATTATAAATAATTCTTTGGTATTTTCAATCTCCTTTTTCTTTATTAATTTGTAATTCAAAACATAAAAATTCAATTTCATGTTTAAATTGTTGCTTGGATGGATATTACCAGAATTACTCTCTATTAACTGAAATATCTTTTTTCGGTAAAAAGCGTTACCTTAAGACAAAAATGTAAATGTTCTTTAAAAATGTTTTTTTATACTCAACTCCAAATTTCCGGTCTGAATACGCGTATAGTTCATTTTGATACGATTCTTTGTGAGAACAATGGAAAAACAAAAATTTAGACTCCAAATGTATTGCACACACAAACTTCATACACATAATTATTCCTTCCACAAATAAACTTTCATCAAAATTGCACTTAACCCTTGCACAAGATTTCGAATCATTTTACATTCCTAAAAAATTAACTGTTTTCGTTTGCTCTCGAAGGTTAAAATGGAGACAAAACAATAAATTTAATTCATTAATTTAGAAATGCATGCAAAAAAAAATTTAATTCAGGAAAGTTAACATTTTAATTAATTTAAGATAGAGTGTCCTTGTGTTCCAAGAAGTGGATGACGAAACATACTTTAATTACAAGGGAAAAGTACATATTTCTGGAAAATTAAAAATGACAACTCAATATTTAATGATGCAATTTAAAGTTCTGAAGAGTGTTCTCACTCCAGAGAACACATGAAATGAAACAAAATAAAACGACGAAAGGAGGAGCCTTTATTCAATCCTTCCTGGAAAACCAAGCTGCTCCAACACGCGTAAACAAAAGTAAATTAGTTTCGACTAGACAGTGGATCCAAAATTACAATCTTACAGCACTCCTAATTAACACGCGAGCAAACATGATAAAAATTATTTGCAGCGCCAAATGATGAAACACGACTTTAATTGAAACAGATATTACAGAGAACTTTTAGGAAAACACGGATACGAAGAAACCTTTCAAATTGAAATGAAAAAGAATCCAATTAAGTAGGCTGCACGCAAATTTGGAGCTCCAAAGTGAATATAGCCGATAAAGGTGTGGAACTTCTAAGCCAAAGTGCGAGTGAATGTAATCTTTTCGACGGAAATAATTCCACACACTTAGAAAAGAATATTATATACTGCTGCCAGCAGCAAAATTTCACTGGTTTTTTAAAAATTACCCAATCAATTCTTGTAAAACTTATCACTTAAAGGACTTTTGAAGTGTTAATTTATTTTAATGAGCTTTGTTATTTTAGCACAATATTTAGAGAAAAGTGACAAATAATTTCATGCGCGTGTAACGCAATAATCTTCAAACGATTCACACATCTGGTCAAAGTGAATCATTTGAAGATTGCTTTTTTTTTAATGGCGGTGAATCAAATTAAGATATTGTCATGATTCGAACATGGTTCAACACTGCAAAATTTCAGCTGTATTTTAGGATTATGTGTTGGGTATTTTTTATTTGGTTCATTTCCGCTTAATTTTGTTTATTTAACGCAGTAAGGTCACTCACTAACTGCTTTCGAAGCAAATACATGATATTTTACAGTTTGAAGGAGATTCTGAATCACTATATTAACGCTTGAGTTGGTAATAGAACTTATTGACTGTTGGAATGAACGCTAGAGTGCAAACTATTCAATTGTCAGTTTGGTAGAGCAAGTATTGTAATAGTTCTTTAAAAAAATCAAATAGCAATTCACTTATAATAGGTTAGAAAATATTTTGCTTTAAATTATAGAGGGAGGATATTTAAAAAAAAATTAAAATTAACAGCGAAAAATTCCAAATTAAATTTTTAGAGCAGCCCATACATGATCCAAAATGAAATGATAAAGCAGTATTGAAAGCTCTCTTGTTAAAGAATAAAACACAAACGCATCTTAATATATAATATTTCAAAACGTACCTCCTACAAAAAATATATTCAGAAAAACAAAGGTATAACAAAAATACTTACAATATATGCGCCATATTTACGCATCAACCATTTTAAAATAAAATAAAAAGAAAAACATTTTTAAGAATCTTTTAATTTCTTTAAATACTTCATCTATCTGATACTTTAAGTATCGTTTAGTTTCTTTATTGCAATATTTAGATACATACTACTTTTAAAGAAAAACGTCGGCTAATAATAGCGAAAGCAAAAATTTTGCAGTATCGAATTTCACCATTTCGATTCAAAACTTATCTCATTTTTATTTTCTTTCATAAATCCAAGATTTTCTTTTTCGATTCACGGAAAAGGAAATTCCAAATACGAGCACAAAAGCTATTTAATTTCCCAGGGAACGGAAAGGAAACAAGAAAAATAAAGGAACTTCAACAATATGTCATTATATATTGAATTCCAAAATCTGTTTCGTACTTTAAACGAAAGGTAGGGGAAAATTACGCTTTGCGGGATTTCGAATGTTACATGGGTAAGAGCTATGAGAAGGATATTGTCATTTGAAGTGTTACTATGATAATAGGCTTTGAAAAGATCAAATATATATAGATAGATAGATAAGAAAGAGACGGAAAAACTATTAAAATTAATACACAAATTTTATGCATTTACATTTCTCTTCAATAACTAAACAATAAAATCTTAAAACTGAACTAAAATTTTTTGTAGCATTTTTTTAAAATCAAACAATGAATAAATATTTGTCACAATGTATAAAAAAAAGATGGACTTTTCAAAGTTAAAAATGAAAATGCGGTTGTCTTATTTATTGTCAAAAACTTCACTTTAAATCTAATAGTAGATTAACTATCCTATTAGATCGAAAGATTTGTTCTGTAGCTCAATGCTCGTTTGTTGCGCACTGGGGATGATAATTAGACCTGTAACTTATATATACTATAAACACTAGGTTGAAAACCATTACAAACATCCATGTCTGAATTGAGACTTGAACCGATGCCTCTGCGAATACCTTTTTTCCTTTAAAGTACATTACCTGCCGAGTATAAAATTGTGACAGGTATACCTATAATTTAATATTTTTTCAATATTTCATATATATTTAATATTTTTTAAATATTTCATATTTAATATTTTTGAATATTTCCTTCATATTTAATATTTTTTTAATTTTCCTGTTTGAATATTTCATTGATAAATTATTTAGTATCTTGTTGCAGACGAAGGATGGTTACTAAACAAAACGCAAGAGAGTGAGTAAATCTGAAAACCTAACAAACAGCAGCAATAATCTGAAGCATAAAATAAGTACATTAGTGGTCAATTTATATTATCAGCTCAACAAGAGAAATATGTAAATGACTTAAGTTACAATAATCACCAAAATAAAAAAAAATTTAATTATTTTTTTAAAGTCGAAAAGGAGCCACACCCCATTCGAATAAACCTAATCAAACAAGCTAGATAACCTTGACACAGTGAGACATTTTACTTTCCGCCGAATTTTCTCTTTAGTCAATAACAAACTTACATCTTAAGTACAATCTTATACAGCATTATTAATCAGAAAGGGAACGCTTTTTCATCACAAAAACACGAAAGTAATCAGCACCTTACAGTTTTGCATTTATGGTTTTTTTGATCCATGTGATACGAGACAATTGAAATTCCGCTACCGAATAATTAATTTCAAGTAATTGCTCTTGTCAAATGATATAAAAATTCTAAAATTTTATTCCTATAATTCAATCTCTCTCTTTTCCCTTCATAAAAAAATTGTCACTTATCAATTTAAAACTCTGACATAATTTAATCATCACTATGATAGTGTTAAGAAGTTCATGTTTAAAAAAGGAGTTGCAGCAATAGTTCAATAAATTTCAAAAGAAATTGTTACATAAATTAGTGTAAATTGATAAATGTGTATTCGAAATCATCACGTTATCTAGTATGAAATAAAAATATCTATGCTGACCGATTGTAAAAGACAAAACGTTAAATGTGTGCAATTGCAGTAATCAAATAATGTACGAAAAACAATTAAATTTGTTTCAAAAGTGCCCAAAAGAAAGTGGGAGAAATATTGAGGTTACAGTGATTTATAAAACAAGTTCTGATAGCAATTAAATTACAGTTTCTCAGTTGTTCAAGACTTACACAAGGTAATTTAGCTAAAAAAAAAAATTGACATTTTCGCGATTTTTTATACTTTTTTTATTAAATAGGTTACTTATTTTCAAGTTTCTACCTGTAGGAGAAATTTATGTGGAAAACGATGAAACATCTTTGTCTTGATGTTTCGAAATAGAGATATACGGGGGAAAGCCCGATTTTAAAAGTGGACGTCCTTGGACTACAGCCTCTAGTCGCAACTTGAGCTGAAAGCTGAAAAAAAAAAAAAAAAGATAATGGTCAATCTTCTGAAGCCCCTTTGGTCATCTTCAAATGATTGCGTTCAGAATTTTTAAAGAGTGGTTAATTGCCAAAAGGAACATAATCCAAGATTTGATTTATACCGGAGCATGAAAGAAAAAGAAATAAAAGCGATCAAGGACAACGTCAGATCTTACATTTTTCTTATCGCTCTTCAACGACTTCTGGAAAGTTTGGAAGAACAAAGGAGGTAGAAATATTTCCAGTGTAGTCATTAATTTTTTCCACGAGTCATCTAAAAGCTTCATTAGTGACTTTTATAAACACACAAACGTATTAAAGCTTAAATAAAAGTGTAAAAAAGTTTCATTTTCGAAATATACAGTTGAACAATCAAATGAAATAGTCAATACAAAATAAACACTGTATATTTTGACATTTTAAAGCAACAGTCCAAAAATATTGCTATTCAAAAAATAAATGATTTCAACACTTACATGGAACATTGCTCTCTCTATTCTATGATAGATATTAAAATTTCTGAAGATGGTATTACGAAAATTTTTTAATATGGGTGAAGAATGGCAGATAAGATTGAAAAATTTTACTGCTAAATTTTAACTAAAACACAAATTGCGTGAAATTAATAATTATCTTTAACTTTGCGCATGACAGCAGATTGCACGATTAATGTGATGAGAAACTGATAATGCAAGAGTATGTGATAGGTATGACAAATTCAAGCGTGTGTAACTTAAGGAATTTCCGAAAAATATTAAGTGTTATTACAATTCATATCATTATAATATTTTAAACAAAAAGTTTCAAAAACCAATTTTTTAAGATTGCGAGTTCAATATTAAGTAGCTAAAAATTATTTTTATGACAGTAAAAAAGTAATTTTTCTTAAAAGCAGGTGTCTACTCTTTAATAAGAAAAGACGTCGCTTAAGTCATAATTTTTAAGATTTTATAAAAGCCGACGCTCATTCTGATTAAAATGTTTTCATAAACTACATTGGGCAAAAATGAACTTTTGATACAGATTGAAATTTTACATATTTAAGCAAATTAAAAAACAAAAATTAAAAAGAATTGTCTTAATCTAGTGCTACTTTATTACGAAAAGTAGAATTTTGTCCAAAAGAGTTTATACCCGTACAGAATTCCACCAAGATATTATCATAAGTTGTCACGATTTTTTTTTTTCCTTTTTAAGATAAAAACTTCCCGACAAAAGATAACATCCTATTATTCCAATAGAATTAAACATCAAACGCAGTTATTATCAAAATTATGTCTGCATTTCAAAATGTCTTAAAAACAATTCAATAAAAATAGAGCTAAAAAAAAAAGACAGCTGTGTAAAACTGTCTTTTGTAAACATAAATTGACGGAGTAAATTATCTTGGGTATCGAAGAATTAACCTTTTACCAATAAATACTCCATACCAAGAGGATATTCTCTGGCATTGTTAAGTGCTTTTTGATATTTTGAATTTAGAATAAAAAATATTTTCCTTTATCCATCAAATAAGCCCAACTTAAGTGAAAGTTAAATTTGGTAATTGACTGTTCTTCATATAGAAAGTTTGGCATTAGTGAATATAATAGAATAAAATTATTCAAATAACACGAACATAAAATACAAATGTTATTAACAAAGCTTTGGATACAATTAAATTAAGCTGCTAAAAAATTTTTAAGTAGCTTTTATTTTTTACATATAAATATATTTAGTAAATTTAATATAATAAAGCAGACAAACCCACTAAGATGAATAGTAATAAACTAATCAGAACGTAATAAGGCACATTTTTTATTGCAAAACGAAGGGAATAAATAAGAGAAATGGAGGCCAGATGTTCTGTTCGCGCAAACAAACAAAGATCATTTATCTTGATTACGAGGATGCTTATATTTACGTTTCTTTACACTGTTAGACTTTGAACTTAGCTTCAAAGAGTGCAATGAAAATAATTTCTCTCCGATTTTGTACAGCCGCTTCATTTTCAGAGCAAAATATTTCATTTGAAATTCTTCATATTAGTTTAAGACCACTTAAATCAATGAGAACGATATTGTTCTAAAAGCATTCGTTTCTAAGAAATTAAAACATTTATTAAATTAAGAAGTTCAACTTAGACTTTGAAGTAGAATTGTTGCAAAATTTAAGCATTAAACCCCAACAATTGTTACATTTTTTTTAATTGCAAAAACAGCAGATTGTTCGCTTTAGAAACTTCCTTACATGGCATTAACTAAAAGAATTTAAATACAACTTTTCAAAAAATTTACAAATTAAATTTTAAATAAATTTTGAATCAATTTAAATTAATAAATTAATCACGAATTGTTTAAATTGTGAATTTTAAGCAACAGTTGACAGTACTGATAATTGCCAAAGCAATGGTTACTTTTGCAATGGTGCAATTCAACTGGAAATTAAGGTGTATTTTTTTGCAAGTGGTGTATTTTCCTACTATTGGAACAGATTATTCGACTCTATTAGCTAGGATAAAATGTCAACAAATATTGAGTCAGTGTGAATTTTAATAGTTGCAAAAAGAACATTTATAAATCTATCTGCATCTTTCTATATTTCTTATAATTATTATTTTCCAGAATTTGATTTGGCTTTAAAAGATCTCAGGTTAAATATCATGCTTTTTATCTTAAAATAGCTCAACTAAAAATTGCTTAGGTTTTGGGTTATCATTGTAATAATCATTTGAGATGTTTAATAAAATACTAAAAGTATACAAAATAAACTTCTAAAGACAAATTTCAGCTACTTTTTGAATTGTAGCTATATATTTTATAGTTAAAAATAATCAAGAACATTTTTTTTTTTTAGTTGTCGCTAATAAATGACAAAACTGCCTAAATACATTATATTTCGTAATTATTTTCGTATGAAACTGCGAACTAAATCTGTAACGGCTGTTAGCTCTCACTGTTTCGAAGTGATTTATTAGAAATCCCCCAAACCTGTTTATTCGATTGTTAATCTATGGAGGTTATAACCCACTCCACTACAGGAGGGAGCTTGATCAGATTTTATACCCAATCGGGCCCCGGATGTTATTATTGAACTTAGTCCTCGTGGTGTATTCAGTATACGAATCCTGGTAGAAATAAACAGAAATCACAGCTACCTCTAAACGTCAATGTGAACCACTTTAAGTTTATATTTTTCAGCTTTATCACCACTATATAATCAGTAAGTATTTAATCCAATTTTATCGCATTATAAATAAAGAACATGATGGTATAAACAAGTAAACATGGTGACGTTAAGAGCATGGTTGATGCATCAACATGCTCATAACATGTTGAAAAAAAAAAAAAAAACTATTATACTGAATTTTCAATATAGTGGTAAATGGATCACCACAATGAGTTGGAGAATCATTAAAGCAGACATAAGGCAAATAAGTAATGAATATTTTATTCAGAAATTTGTGTGAATTATAGAAATAACATTTTTTAATTGGTAGTTACATACGCTCCAGAAAGTAAAAAAAAAAAAAAAATCTGTTTGGTAATTAAAGGAAATTGATCACAATTTATTAGTAATTTCATTTATAAAAATTTAAAAAGTAACTGAAAAAAAATCTAGATTTTAGATAAATTTTTTTTTTATACCCAATTTCTTGACAGCATTCAGTATTTTAATGCTTCAGCCGATTAACATTATCATTCAAATTGAAAGATAACATGTCCAATTACGACGAATGTAACTGATATTAAATAACTTCTTTTTAATAGAGATTCAACGCAGCCTTTAAGTACCAAAAAAATTAATTCAAATTATTATTGATCACTTTATCAAGTTAGACAATATCAAAATCAAATAAAGTTCCAGCTATAATTTTTATCAATTTATCTTTCAATTAAGAGTAAAAACTTAAAACGAAAACAAATCTCAAAACTGATCACATTAAAGGAAACGAAAATATTCTGCTTTATAAAAAAATTTCTAAGCAAAATCCGGCATTTTGCCAAACAATTTTTTGAGGTTGTTTATGAGATTAGTCGATCTACGGCCATTTTTGCTATACCAGCCTGATTCGTTAAGCACTCACTGGCTTGACGTATAAATGTGCAAGAAATTGAAGCAGTTGACTCTCTTAATACCTACATGTGAAATCAACATCGCTTATTTTATTTCTTTTTTTGGCAATCCGGCAATTTTATTGCTTGTTAGTAGGCGGTCAATTTTTGAACATATATATAAATCAAAATATCAATTATACATTCAATTATTGTTTCAGGGAATCAATTCAATTATTTTACAATTATAGCTGCTCTAGCAGCTATAATTGTCATAAGTCTGATAGATCAGACTTATTTTTAAATGCTAATCGAATAAAAATTTAAAACCAGTTATTTTCAGTGAAGTTTGATCTCTGTAGGCATCATTTTTATACGTAAAATAAAATTTTCGTTTAAATACAAGAAAAAAAAATACTCCTGAAATTATTAAATAACACTATAAAACATACTACGATAAAAATATTTAAACAAAAAATTTATGTTGAAGCATACATGAAGAATATTTCATACGTAGAATATTATGATTATTCTGAATTAATGTGCTACAGCGCTTTTAGTAGCAGGTAACTATATTGTGCCGTGATTAAAAATTTAATCTGTACTAAAGCTAATCAGCATGATTTTTCTTCGAATTGGGAGTCAAAATCGCGATCTGCCAAACCGAAGGTCAGCTCTTCTTCCACAGCTTAAATCAAAGAATGTTTATATATTATATACGGAAAGTGTAGAAGCTATTTTCAATGGGTTTTAGTTTATTAATCGTTCCGCGGTCACTTTTAGCACTAGAGATATAACTTAACCAGAGCTTAAAGTGCATTCCGAATCACTAGTAACATCGACGTGAGAATCGGATCCAAGAGCTGTTGAATTGAAGGTTCAGTTCAACCTTCTGGTCAGCCTATTTTGTATGGGGGATTCACGTTCTTGGTTTTCAGTAGAAAAGTGGTTCATTAATGTTATGCTAAATCTTTCCACAAGAAACTCACAAAAAATGGGGGGAAAAATGGTATGGTTATGATGGTTTTATTATTTTTACAAGCAAAAGTGCTCTCTTTATATATAGCTACAAGGTATTTCGTGTTCTTAGGTATCAGTGTCATCAAAACATATTTTCACTATTTTTATACCATACGAATGGATTAGAAAATCAAACTTGTATCAATAAAAATCCATCACTTGTTAAAAAAAAAAAAAAAAAAAAATCACGAATCTTGGTTGAATTTTGAGGCTTTATTATATATAATGAAAATTTTAATACATTAATCGAAATATTCTTGAAGGTAGAGTGGCTCGAGGTAGAACTATTTCAAGCTATTTTAAATGTTATATTGAGACGTCATATCTGTCTTGCATTTTACTATATCTTTGTATTTGATGAGGTAACTTTAAGATGTTACATTTTAAGTTTTATTTATAATTCATACACTTAAGATTTGAATTTTGTCTTTTTTTAAATATTTATTTTTAATGGAAATATTTGTTTTTTGAGTACGTACGTGTACTCATACGCGAATAATTTTATACCGATTAAACTTTCATCAATCAAAACTCACAGCTAAAATGTTTCTTTCAATAAAAACCTTCTCTTAAAACGTTTAAAAAATATTAGAATTTAAATTAAAAATAAAATTTTATTTCAGATTAATAATATTTATTTTTCTTACTTTCATTTTTTTTATAATTTCTTTTCATTTTATATAAAGACAACTCAAATTTTATTTTGAAATGAATTTTGTACTATTAAGAAATTTCTAAATAAAATTAAAGAATCATTAAGAAAAAAAACTATTTAAAAAATGACTTCTATATTATACATACAAAATTTTATTTCCCTATTTCATGATATAAATGAATCAAGAATACTTAAAATAGACTTCAAGTTTTATCTTACCAATTTTGTTTCTCAAATATTAATTTCAAGGAAATATTTAATTAAATTTTTCATCGAATATATTGAATGCCTCAAATCCAAATAAATAAATTTTATATACATACATCAATTTTTTTTTGTAAGTTTGTTAACATTTTTAAGTTAAAAAAAATTTAAGCTGCTTTCTTTTATATGACAGTCAAATTTGTAAGGAAGAAAGTTTTTATTGTTGACCATATTACAATTACTTTTTGCACACGAAGGCTCTAATTTGAGGGGAATCATTTGCTTAAAGTGGACTACGAACCTACATAAATATACATTTGTGTGGTAGGAGTCAAACCCACAAACAGTTAAATTGAAGGCCAGAATGAAATTCCAAGGCATTCCAGAACTGGGTGTGGTCTAATGAAGAAACCCAATCTACGTTATCAGTATTTACGCATACATTTTGCTTATGGAGAGAGGCCTATTCTATCTCTTCCGATGAGAATCCAGAGAAATTTTTAGTTCATAAAAATTTAGTATTCCAATATTTAAGTAGTTTAACTTCTATAAGAAAACAAACATTTGCTAAATAGCTTCATTAAACAAAAGTGCTAAATATACCCTATTTATAAAAAACTATATTACAATTTTTATTTTTAAATGTTGGCACATTTATTCCATTAATTATGTTCAACCTAATATCCGATAAATAAACTCTCAAATAGGCTTTATAGAGCAAGACATTCAAAATAATTTTATAAAGCACATTACAAATTTATAATGTAGAAATAATACTGTGTTAATCATAGGCTATTGTACTTAGATTTTAACGACAGATAAGGGCTTGCTTTAACGTTTCAGAATTACTTTTAGCACCCGGAGGCTAATGTGACCATTATTGAATTACAATGGCTCCCAAATATCCACGTCCCAGGCACGGTCATGTCTCGGGTGACACCGAGACCGCGAGCTGTTGAACAGAATGCCACAGCGCCAACCATTCCCTGCCATCTTGACGCGACAGGAGACCACCAGGTGTCAAGCGGACTAAATGCAATATTGATTAACGTGTTATCTTCTAGTTTCAAGCCCAGATCACTTTACGGAGAAAGGGGGAACTACGCGGTCAACAAAGTAACACTAATATTACTGTACGTATAAAATCATAGCGAAATTTCAAAATTTGTAATATTGATTCTTCGGATTTTGAAGCAGTACTGTAACACTGTTCGTCGATCATATATGCTGTATTAATCGGCATGCAAATTAGATTAAAAGTTTAAATAAATGCTTACCTTTGGCCCTCACCAAACCCAACTTTACAGCTGAAATGGAAAAAGAAAATTTAAAAATCCCACCTATGTATCAGCTTACGTTTCTATTAAAGAGAGAGAATCATTAAATAATTAACATTAAATACTTCATAATTTAGTACGAGCAATAAATTAATAGGCATAACCAACTTTTCGAGTTTTTATTTAAGAATTCTTCCTTCAACTGAGCGGCCATCAATTCAGACAGTTTGAAATCAATGGGCATGACGTAGCTAGCAAGGTCGCCCAGCCGGGGAGTCATAGCACTCCAAATATATTACAGGGATCGCTGCTTTAGAGGGGGAGGGAGATAAGCTTGAGAAATGCCGAGATTATCCCTTCATGGTGATCCTTGAGCAAACACCTCCCCCAGGATTAATAATTGATCAAATGCTCTAAATAAACAGAAGCTGAATATAGTCTCGTATATCGTTCAAGTACTGAGGAATATCAATGAATTCAAAACAGGGATAAGTGATGCCTACACGATTTTTTTTTTTTTTTTTATGTTGAATAGAAAACTGAGTATTTCTCATATAATCCGATAAATATCTACATACATGAAATATAAATGTTCAATATTTATTCCTCATGTTTATCGATCTTAAAAAGTTGTAAAATGTGAGAGTGTTAAACTACAAATTGTGAAATAAAATCAAAAATGGACGCCATTATCCACATTATATTTTATAAGCACTAAAATAAATTTAATATTGCTTTCAGAAGCCTGACAAAAAGGTTTGCAATTTTAATAAGGTTTTATTTTTAAATCTAATTTTTCAACATCGAAAATTTTACGGCTTTTAATTTCAAATTATATCTGGAAATTTTGAAGTATTGAAACAAAGTGTCCATTTTAAACGTACACCAACTTACTCAGCAGACAAAAACAAATTGTCTGCTAAGACCAGAAAATCATTGCTCTAATCCCGAAAATTCCGTGTGAAATAAGAATAATCACAAATTCTGTGTTCTATTTTTGTAATTCCAATAATACGAATTTGCTAAGGATTTCCGAAATCTTCACAGAAATAAGACGAACATTAAAGTTTCTGTAATCCAAATCAAATCCTGAAGACTCGAAGAAAAGAAAGACCTTTTACAGAAAAATAAGAAAAAAAGAAAGGTAATATATTCGTTTAAGAATAACAGTGATAACCTTTTATCAAACAAATTCTAACGAAGAAAATTTGATTAAGATGCATCTTAAATCTGAAGCAGTCATTGGACACTTGGAAATGACGTCAGTTGATCGAACGGATCGTTAAACAAATCCCCCGAGTTCTTCAAATAAGAACACGTTATATTCTACTGGCGATTATAGGTACCGAGATTAAGGTATAAAGTAAAAATTAGGAAATGTGCATGTTAACACAAATAAGTGCTCAAAAATGTACAAGAGTTAAAAAAAGAAAAGAAAAAAGATTACTCAAGCTTTATATTTACACAATAAATACCTTTATATTTCGCATTAGAAATTTTATGTCCAAATATCATTAAGTTATTGATAACAGAATAAGAATCTGATTTAGTTTCATAATTTTTTCCCAAACAAACAGTTTTCATTTATAAGAGTTTCGTAAGATGAAATGCGGTTAGAACTAAAGTAAACATTAACAGTGTACCAGGAAACTAGTCAAACACATTGCGTGTTCAGAAAAATAAAATTACTTTATTGCTCATACTAATTTTAGAAAATATTGATAAAATAGTAACTGAACCAGAACATAATCTCGGAAACTATCTCTAAAGATCTGAACATTCAATAATCTTAAAATTATATAATTCCTGAGATTAGAAGAATATAGCTTTTAACAACTTATAATTAATTTTGATATGTACAAGTATCATAATTTAACTTCTTAACCATATGATCAGTATCACTACCATAATGAAGTTTATATAATTTGTCTTCCTGTTATTAAAAGGGCTATTTCAATTTTAAAAAAAATTTAGAAATAAAATATGTCCATTGATTTTTGTCATTCAAGTCATTTTATGGACACAAGAACTAAGGAGGCGAGAGCATACAGTTTAAAATTGATTCCAAATCACTAAAACATCCACACCAGAAGTGGCAATTGAGCAGTCGAACCAAAGACAGCTCAAATCATTCGGCAGCCAGCTCGGCTAAAGTGATGAAAGATCTGCAGTCAAACATTTTAAATCTGTCCTGTGAAGTACGCCAGTGAAAGAATCTGAGCATTGTAGATGTATTCATTTGGTTTCAATTGTCATTCTATGATCATTTTTCACACAGAAGAGCCAGTCAGAGGAGATCTACAATTCATAGGGGATATCGAACCACTATAAGCACAAAGGCCAAAGAGGGGAATCGAACTCACGAACTTAGGGCAAACTAAGAAGTTATGTCTGCATATTAAGAGCAAGATTTTATAGAAACCATGCATCTGACGCTAAATCGAATTTGAGAAGCAATTTATTGCAGCCGACACATTAACTCAAAACATAATCATTACTAAATCACGTATTCTATCCTCATATCAACTATACTAAGTTGAAATTAAAGAAGATTTTAGATGATTCAAAAAAGCTATACGAACAAAAATACTTTCGTATATCTTTTTATTAAATGAGGTATGATTAAAAATTTTTAAAGAATTTGACTTATAATACTTCGGAGCCTGATTTAAATAAGAGTACTCATCTGAAATACAATTCAGAAAGTCAGAATTTAAGCAAAATATTTTACTAATGAAATAAGAATTACAAAAATATACTACCTGTACATTTGTAACTTATTCTGTGTGGTTATTCATGACTATTGTAAAAGGAAAAACTTACCTGGCATTCATATCGTAGATATTAGATATCAATTAGGAAAAACTTTTCAAAGTTATGCTTTTGAATTTAGATGAGTACAGACTTCCAACTCAATTACGAAACTGCGTATTGTAAGCATACTTTTTTTTTTTTTTCTTAAACTTTTATCACTTTATTAACTCACACAAATCCTTTCTTCACAAAAACACCTTTCTGGAAATTTCTAAAATCCGCAAGACAAGAAAAACTTTCCTCCATTGTCTAAGAAAAAGTGGGATTGTCAAAAGGACGTGACAGATTATGTTAGGAAATGTTGCCTGCCTGATTTCTTTAATGATTAATGTTCGATAAAAAGAAAAATTTTGCAAATTCTCATTTCTTCAATGTAAATATTTACATACTATGAAAAGATTTTTTTTTTTTTTTCGCTTAATGAACGCACAATATTTAAATGTCCAAAACCATAAAATTCATATCTTAGTCCTTTCTTTTCCTAAATTGTGTCAGATATTTTTTTCTTTATTTGAAGAAAGTTATCCATCTGATTGCAATGACTCATGGTGTAATATCATGTTATTCAGTATTAAACAAATTGATTGATTATACAAATGAAATTAACGAACTTAAATGAGGTTATAAAATAGATAAAATAAAAATCACCTTTTAAATTTCACAAATTACGTTTTTTTTTTTTTTTTGTTAGGTGTTTAGAGCTTTGATATTTAATTGTAATGGAAATTATTAAATTCAACACTTTAGTAATTCAAATATATAATAAAAACAGAAAAATGCTTTTTTTCTATATTAAAATGTTTTATTATAGATTAAAAACAAACTATATTCAAGGATAAGCATAAGCCAAAATGACTCATCGACGCTCTAAGTTATCGATTTTGCTCCGATATTATTTCTAAACTATTGCAAAATTACATCAAGTGTAAAACATATAAATCTCAAATTTGAAAG
Source organism: Latrodectus elegans (assembly GCA_030067965.1). Classification (NCBI taxonomy): domain Eukaryota; kingdom Metazoa; phylum Arthropoda; class Arachnida; order Araneae; family Theridiidae; genus Latrodectus; species Latrodectus elegans. The sequence continues at coordinate 75,074,559 of CM057809.1, read as the reverse complement.
ACCTAATTGTAAATAAATAGCTGCTTTAGAATTTCAGTGATTTTTACAAAAAACTTAACTGATGCATGGCATCTACTGAGTATCAACTTTTATTTCTCCACATTAAAGAATTATTTGTGAAATTTAAAATCACCATTTCTTTCAGCGAGTTTGTTTATAGTAAAACTATTTTTACTACTTTAGTCAATCAGAAAAAAAAAATTTCAAACTTAACATGCTAAATTTGAATTTATTCATAACCCTATAACTCAGTTTAACGACTTTCATAATTGGACACTTTTGTTTAACGATACAGTTTAACCATAGTTAAAACTTAATCAGAGGTATACTACTCATCAAAATTTATAGAATAATTATTAACTCTTGCTTGTTGCGTTAATATGAATAGAAAAATCAACATTAGAAGTTGAGCATCTTATAGACTCGTCACAATATTATCAAACTTCCTGAAACTAATATATATATATATATATTCTTCTCTTTTTTTTACCTTCATTTCTTAGAAGCTGTGTGTGCGTAAGTCTTAATTTTAAATAAAGTATTTCCGAAAGAACTGTCAAGAACGCTTTAACTTTTCAGGAAAAAAGTTCTTTTCAGGTTTGTTAAACAGTAATCAATGGGAAATTTTTACGAAACAAATTGTGAAAATAAATTAAAATTCAAGCCATACCCCACGAAATGTAATCTGTATCAAAATAATTCACATTTAACATACAAGTGAAGCGCATTCTCAAATTACTTTTAATTCCTTTGAATAAATATCACAAATTGTAATAATTCTGAATGATTTGTTCAATAGACTTTTATGCTGTTTTAGTTTTCCTAGCATTTTAAACTATAATGTGTACATCCAAATGTTCGGTAAAGAAAAAGAAATATATAACTATTGAAAACAGTATATTCAAGTCATTCTTGACATTTTCAAGAAATATCGAATAAAAACATCTTAAAATAATATTTTATAAAATAAAGAAAAATAGCATTCTGTTTCTAGAAATCGAATGGCTAGTCATTAAAAATTAAGTAACTTAACCATTAGTACACGTGCAGTAATTTAACCAAAAATGTTTACAATAACTACGTATTGATCAAATAAATTACTAACTCATCAGCACCATAAATAAAATTTTATGAACTGAATTCAGGTTTCCTGATAAGCAGTGTAAGCAGCATATTTCTGTTACTTATTCTGTCATGTGATTCAGGTCAAATAAGATAACGGCTGATTAAAAAATTAATCTTGAGACAAAGAATTGCATTAGAAATATTATTAAGCTGAATGAGTTGAAGGAATAATTATACTATTCTTGACACTGCAATACAATTATTCATCATTTTTAAACTACATCTATTTTGAAAGGACTGGAAAAATATTAATAAAATATTATATTTTATTTGTTTTGATTATACTAAAAATGTCCATCAATAAAATCAAAAATGTATTCACAGAATTTTGATTGTTATAATAAATTATATATTTTTACAGATGAATTATTGAATTTCTAATCAAATTGAGGAAATGAAAAATTCATAATATTACACGTATAATATAAATAAGAGGAAAATAAATGTTTGCACTTACCTTCCAGAAAGATTGGACATCCTTCACGTATTTATCCAAAAGCCATTTAGGCTATGCTGGTTAATGTTTCAATTATTCATATTTCAGCAATGTTGGGAAATGTAAACAATGCTTTTAATAATTTGAGCCTAGCTTGACACTTAGAAGCAATAGAACTGAAGAGCAACGCTTCTTAAGGTAGCATAAAACTCACAAAAAAAAGTTTCTTGTTACATTTTTAGTTTGTAACATTTTCACAGAAATATTTACTTTTTTCCCTGTAATAACAACCTCTGTAGAGGCTATTTACTATAAGTTTCATACGATTTTGCCAGTAAAAAACTTGGCATCAACTAAACACAACCGATCCCTGAAAGAATCGAGAATTGTGTTTCATTGGGTGTCAAGGGTTGCCAACTATCCTTTCCCTCTTTGCCAAATAGACGACTTTCGGAAAACGCCACTTTGAACAAGCCGCCAACCCAGTCTCGTTAAGATTTCGCCAATGTTGCGCCAAATTAAGTTTCTGCTCAGTAATAGATTTTGTCCTTTTAAAAGGTAAATTATATCGATATATAAAATATGTATGATAGGAGTTTCAATTCTGAAATTAAATTCCTGATAGAAAAAATAAATCGATTGATAGTAATTTCATATATAAAGATAAAAATGTAAGAAAAATAGTTTTGTTTATTTAAAAATGACAGTCAATGTAATTAACGTAGTTTGAAATAATAAAAAAAAACAATTTTATTTTAAATCTCAATTATTTTCGAAGGAATTATTTTTTTCTTTCAAATATTTTATTTAATATGATACATTGTGAATATTTATTTTCTTAGTGTAGTATTTGATATTGTCAAGCAAATGGATTTTTTTAATGTAATGCATTTTGAAGCAAATTTAAATCATTCGATTTTTCAAAGAAAAATTAGATAACATTATTTGACACAGTTAAGTTTTGCGAAAGTTATGTTGTATTAAAATAATTCAAATGTAATAAAAGTATTACACAATTTCTTTTTTTAATGAAATAAAACACTATGTTTTATAATATATATATATATATATATATATATATATATATATATATATATATATATATATATATATATATATATATAATTAGTAAGCAATATTTTATTCTCACACACCTCTAATGTTTTCATAAAGTTCTAAAATTATATTATTACATTCTATATAATACTGTTTCAATTTGATTGTCTTTGAAATGTAAAATATAAGTACTTAAGATAAAGATTCTTGTGTAGTCACTTATTTTTTTTAAAAAAAATTATTTATATTTTATTTCATTAAATTCTATAAATTTTTTAAAATCTCAGGAAAATTCTTTATTTTTTTCCTATTTTCTTATATTTTTAATATATTAATATGTATAATAGCATACGTGAGATTTTTTTAAAATTTTATTTACTTAATTCAAGTAAGTAGATAAAATAAAAAGTCTTAATTTTTTTTATTTGACTAAGTGTATTAATAGTATAAGTAAATAGGAATATTTTATGTTTCTCGTGAAAGTTGACTCACACACAAAAGATTTATAAAAATATATATTTTTTTAACCATTCCTATGTTTTTATAGTTCTAAACTAAAAGAGAGCTATAGAAATATTAATCTTAAGTGTAAACAGTTTTTCTAGGAGAGAGTATTTTTTATTCCTTTGGAAGCGAGAACATTCTTCCGAAATTAATTTTGTTATCCGTTGGCGACCTTCTCTCCTCACGCGATAAACAAGCGAAAATGGTACTTACGATAATTCACATACGTTGATTCATGAACTGCGACTGCGCCATCTGTGTCGTGTCTGTCGCGTAAAAGTTGCGACCCCTTTGCCAGGAAACTATGTACAATAAACTTATCCTTTGCGCTCTAAAAAGATAAAAATTTTCATCTTTCTCTCCGTGCGCTCGTGTGCTTTTTTCGTGAAAACAAATGTGTTTCTTTATTAAGATATAGTTGATTCGTTTTTTATTGCGGAGCATCAAGAAGTACAGCCGATCAATATGTTGTATAATATCAAAAAAATAATGCAACTGCTCGGCGTTTTATTCATTTAATATTTTTTTTATTTATTTTATAGAAAAAATTTTGCCTTAATTTTTCAAAATATTTTTTAATGTTATAAATACTTTTCCTTCTAGAAATTTCGCTCAGACATTTTATATTTTAGCACAGTATTTTTTAAATAAGTAATTAGGGAGAATTCTTGAAAGACCTTACAATGGCATACGCGTAAGTCATGTATTTTGAATTTTCATATAAAAGTATCCATCGAAAACTAATTGAAAATATCAAACATGCAAATGTATGTTCTTAAAAAATAATATATATATATATATATATATATATATATATAGTCTCTGGAAGATTTATAAAAAGTCTAGAATTGAATCATCTTGTCTTGAAATTTGAGATAAATTTTATAGATAGGGAACCCTTTTCAAGATTTATAATGAGGAAACAAAAGGAAACTCCACATCTTTCTCTCAACAGACATGCATATAGAAAACTGAACTCGACATTCATCTTGCTTTTTTTCAACAGTAACTGGGAACGAATCCGGCACCTTTCATTCTGCCGAGTAAGGTCTTTCTCCTAAGCTATAAGATGAGCTTTTTCTGTTTAAAGCTGCATGCCACGCATTTTTAAGAACATTGTGTATGACATTGCCGGTAATAGGGGGGAATGTTATATTAATCATTTAAACATTTCATCAAATTACACCGCTAATGGTAAATTGAGGAACACTAGTTCAATTTTTTTCTTTATTGCATTTTAAACTGAAGTGTGTGCCCAAAGTCGTAAGACACTTCCAAAATATTTTAAATTACTTTTAATTGCTGTAGAGCGTCAGCCGATGGTTAGCACTCTGGCCTTCGGTTCTACAGCTCGTGGGTTCGAATCGCACTTCCAGTAAGAATATTAGTAATGGTTTGAAATCCAGTTTAAACTGTAGTTCCCAGTCTAATCAACCCTCATGTGCAAAAAAAAAAAAAAAAAAAAAAAAAAAAAATAGTATCTGTGTTGGGTGACAAGCAAACTAACCACATTACTCAGTGCAGCAACACGACGTGGCACAAACTCCAAATATTGCACATTTTTTGAAAAATATTTTAACCATGATACATTTCTAGATACTAATAATCATGAAAATGTTGCTGATCTGGATTTTTGTGCTCGAACAGATTTTTCTCTCGCATCCTATTTATATTCGATGGAATTCCCATCAATTGAATCTGGGAGAAAGCAAAACATTCAATTGAATTATCTATATTATTACTTAAACAAGTACTGAATGAATGACGTGGCGCATTATCATCTTGGAAAATACCATCATCAGTCATGTTTTGTTGATAATTTGGATCCACAGCTGAATAAGGCCGCAGTACACTTAAATACTACCACCACTAGCTTTTATCAATGTAATTATGATTTATTTGACCATAACACATTTGTTCAATCATTTAAGACCAAGATAATAATTTCGTGAACACAGCAGATGCATTGTAGTTAATGGCATGCTGTTCACAATAATACTGAAATCAGCACCCTGATGTACACATGTCTCATGTTGATTGTTGTGATTATTCAATGTAGTGTACCATCGTTCCTCAGAGAAAAAGGTCTCGGATTTGATCCCAGCCGCTAATGAGCAACAGAAGTGGGAGGCTGCGCTTTTTGAATTCTGCATCCACTCGTGTCAAAGTGGGTGCTTTAGAATTTTCCAGATTTAATTCCTTACGAGACATGGTACGACACACTATCTATGAAAACTCCTGGAAGTCCATTACAAGTCCATTTCAAGCTATCAAAGAAGTGAAGTTAATACATTTCGGTACAAAAGCTTCCGAGTTCGATACTTGCCATTGTTTAACAAAGAGAGAAAGGTATTGTCTTTTACTGTCATGTTTATGCACATCTGTCATTGTGGGTGTTTTAGTATTTTCATGGTTTTCTCCCTTGCGATACGGGATTACAGCCCACAATCTATGAAAAGCCCTCTTGGAGGGTAATTTAATCCGTGGATATAAAAATGCCTTGCAATAACCCTCGTCCGCTAGGCTGTCTACTACGCAGTGTTGGAGTTGGAGTTAATTTGTAAACAATGACATTTCTGGTCTTGTTTACAAATTAACTCCAACATTGGGCTGGTCTTGGCAGTAAGAATTCTTGCTTTGTCATTGTGTTTCCCATGGGAGGAAATGCATAACATTTTATATTGTTGGCATACCCTTAATTGTTGGCACGTTGTTGAATTAAAAATATCGAATTCCGGAACATTTTTATCTGACATAACGCATGTCTTTGTTCAAACAAGCATACGCTCCATGCATTTCCCATGTGAAATATTGTTTATGAACAAATGAAAATCTTGAAAGGGTTTTGCATTTTACATATTTCTGGCACAATGTGATTTCCATCTGGATGTTTGCATAGTAATATAACACGGCACTTGAATAAGTATGAGAATACTATAAGGATAGCAAATATGCAGTGTTTTCTGCACTTTATATATGTGTGAATGGGATATTTTTGAACTAACTTTTTGTCAAATAAAACTCTTTTGTAATTAAAGGATAAAAATTTAGATTATATCAATATATATAATAAATAAATAATATATTAATATATTTATTATATATATTGATATAATCTAAATTTTTATCCTTTAATTATAAATAAATAATATATTAATATATTTATTTAAGCAATAAAATGTGAAAAATTTGTCGCTCTATGTTATGAACAATAATTGGGAATCAATGAAAAATTCCACTTTAAAGCTTACATAATTTGTTAAAAAAATTGAAGTAGTACTTATTAAAAGTAAGCCGATACTAAAATGATTTCTAACGCAGCAATGTTTAAAATATTTATTTATTAACAAGTGCATAAATATATAATAAATAAATATAGTAAATGCACCTTTCATCTATACATAAGAAAAAAGTGTCCAATGTTTTTATTTATTTTAATTATACATTATAAGTGTTCGTTATATTTTATACTAATATCTCGAGATAGAGTCGTGAAAGTTGGCTTCCTAAGATAATTCTAACGCATGCGCGTTGGCTAACAGATTTCACTAAGACACAGTGATTGGGTAATGTAAATAATGCGATTAGTGTATCCATGTGGTAGAGAAACTTTATCGTCTTGTTCTAATCCGTCAAGAACGGATTTATTAACTGTTTGTTTACATATGCTCACTTTCTTTCAAAACACATAGAAACTTAGTATATTTATATTTTTATAAATGTAACGAAATATTTTTATTAATTCTCATCTTGATTGTATATATAAACTCTATACATTACTTGAACTGTGAATAATTTTTTTTATTAATGGATATACCAACACAAAACATAAAACAGTCTTACTTATCATTTTTTTTAAACTTACCTTCCTAAAACTTGTCAGCACATTTTTTCATGTGTGAAGTGTGCTGAGTGTTTTCTAAAATCTTTTATAAATATAACTATAGGCATTTATAAATTATTTAGAAATTTCCTCATTTATAAAACAAATTATTTATTTCAATAAATTAGTTATATTTTTGAATCAAGGTGCAGATATTTAATAAGCTTTTGATTCGCCTTATGTAAGATTTTTAATTTAAAAAATATACTCTACATAAAAAAAATATTTTAATTCTGTAGTTTTGTTTTTTAAATTCAAATTTGTAGCGTACCCAAAACTTATTGAAATAATTTGTGTAAGCAAAATTTTAATAAGTATAATTTAAAAAAATTAATTTTACACCATTTCTTTTTAATTTACTTTTTGAATAAAACTACTCAATAATAAATTCATAATTAAACCAAACGTAAAATATAAAGTTTTACTATATAAGCATGATAAAGGGGATACAAACTATTTATAACTATTTTGTTCATATATTTAGAGAAAAAATTTATTTTATTTTATCGTATCTTTATTACACATGACGTTTATTGTCCATCAAAAATTTATTAAAGCAATTCATGTTTACAAAAAAAAAAAAAAAAAAAAAAAAAAAAAATTAAAATTTAGAAACAATTTTTCTATAAAAATTTTAATTACGAATTTTTTATTTTATTTTTAAGGAAGAAAACTTGATTATAAATTTATAACTAAACCTGATACACACACACATATAATAAAGTTTTATTATAGGAGCATGATAAAGTCGACATGAATAATTTATAAATATTCCGTTAGGTATATTTAGTGATAAAATGTATCTCATCTGGCCATGACTTTATTACGTATAACATATTTTACTCCCAAAACTTGTAGTGTACCCAAAACTTATTGAAATAATTTGTGTAAGCAAAATTTTAATAAGTAGAAGTATATATTATTCATAACGTCTTTATAAAATCCAGAATTCAGAAGGAAATGTGATAATTTCATTCATCCTCATTCTTTCTTATTCGCTAGCACACAGGAATTAATAAGAAATGGGTAATTAGTAAAATAGGTAAGCGAACCTAATTTCAAATTGGACTGAAATCTAAGAATAAAATAGGGTTGCTGAAACTAAACAATATTCAAATTGTTCACCGCCAAATTATTGAAGACACTTTCTTTAAGTGCGCATGCGTTAGAATTCCCGTATGAAGCCGACTTTTGCGACTCTGTTTCGGGACAATGTATTGCATTCCTAGTAGTAGTAGTAATATGACAGAAACAGTTTTGGAGCTGTGCTCGTAGTCTTATAGCTCACATTGAGTAGGATTGAGTTTTTTTCACAAAACTCGTCAAAAATTTAGAACACCATTTTGGAACACGCACAACTATATTTCGACTTTTATTAATTTTTCTGCATTCGTATCTGGTTGGATATTTTTGCCAACCAAAATTATTAAGCACCATCAAATGCTTAGTAATTTTGTATTTCTGTTAAGTAATGTAGACTACACCTGAGCTGGTATTCCTTATTTCAAACCTCCTCCCACAATGGTAGAAAAACATTAGAAACTGCGAAAGATAAATGTGAATATAGACTGGCTCGAGAAATTTCAGAGGTGTCTGGTAATAAATCCACAACCATCTTGACAAATCAAAATGTGTAGTGAAGCTTTATAAAGTTTGATCTTAATACTATAGGACAATAAATATTGCATAGGAATAATGAGAATGAATAGAAAATAGAAAAAGTACCTAATCATAAGGAAAAATTCGATTGCAATGCATTTTTCACCAGCATTAGTAACTATTTTTGACAAGAGCATATGGTATGATAATTGAAAAATATTTCATTTATTCGAAATTATTTTACTAATGAAATTTAAGTGTACAAATTAAGAAAACGTATTTTAATATTCTTGAAACTTTTCTTTTTGGATAAGCGATGCAAACATGGGATACCCAAATGATTTAATAAAATTTATTCGCTTAAAATGAAGTTTTATTATTTTCTTTTATTAAATTTGATGTGGTTAATATCTGTGATATTCTGTATCAAGGACATGAAGATATTAAAAAGTTCCTCGTTGTAATAGTAAATTCTTACTAGTAAATCAATAGACAATCCTAATAAAGAATCTAGAAAAGTTTCTCACAAGTTGACTACGCCTTCTCACAGTGTCTCACATTTCCTTAATTGCACGTCATTGTACGATATCAGTCAGAAAATTTTTAGTTAAGTAAAAACATATCGTTTTTCCACGGAAGGCCTTAATACGATCTCTTAAATGATGCTTTTTATGTACAACAAACCAGCGTGAAAGAAAGAGAAAAGTTTAAACAATGGAATTTCTTTGAAAGTTGTTTACATTTGCCTTTATAAATAATGTATGGTACAAAAAAAATATGTTTTCCTTATCCTAGATCATTCTAAAATCACTAGAATTTTCTTTATCTAAATAATGGACGATCGAAAAGAGATTCTCAGTCAACAAACTAGATGCGTTCGGCAATTCATTCACCCAGAATGTTTTTCCTCTTGACAGGTCATCTCATGCTGTCACACCGCCTCAATGTCCTCACAGCAGCCACTGAGCACTCTGACGGTGCTGGGAGTGATTACTCGCATAATGGGGTACGCGTAAGAAAAAAATAGATTACAAATAAATAAATAAATAATGTATTCTTAACGGTAATTGGATGCAAATGGTCTGAGAAGAAAAACGATTGAGCTAGTTGATTAGAAAAGAATTCTTATACCAGGATAAAAACATTTAAAAAAAAAGATCAAAAGTTCATTTAAAATTTGTAAAAATGAAAATTTTGACATTAATAAAGTCAAAACTTGATTTAAACCGACTTATGACAGTTTTATAAAATCATTAGCATTAAATATATTTATCAATCAAATTGTTATGCATAAGTTTAAATTGTTAAAATTTTTAATAAATGTTTAAATAAGTTTAAAGTCTTAATTAATCATTTTTAATATATAAATATTGATACTATTAAATAGAAAAATTGATATTTAAGTAAATTACAATTTAATAGTTTTTAACTCCCCCTATTTCTTCATATTTATAAGTTAATAAAATTTCGAAACATTGCAGGTTTATGTATTATATATATATATATATATATATATATATATATATATATATATATATATATATATATAATGTATGTATGCATAAAAACTTTACAATATTATTTATAAATATAAAATGATTAGCAGACACACATCAAGCGCGTCTGTGGCGCCATTTCAAAGCGCTATTTAGAGTTTTGGGATTTGGACGATTTCAAGTTTGGCAATTGGGTTTTTCTTGTAAATTAAAAAAAAAAAAACGATCATTTATGCCTGGTAGAAAACACTTTTGATCAAGTATCCATGTTCGACAGAGGAAGGATAGTGGCCTACCGAGATTGTGAATTATTTTTCAGGGAAATCGGCATCGTGTTGGACGAAAGCAAACAACTGTAATGCGGATATGTGATCATTGGATGCAGAAGGTTAAGACAGACTGGCGTGTTCAATCGTATCCACCTCAGTGCACCACTTCACATGATGACAGGAAAATTGTGCACATGGCAGTGACGGATCGCTCATACACATCACGAACCACAAAACCACACATTCAGCCTGGCTTCCACACATTTAGTCACCAGCTTACCACACATTCAGCAAGACGTCCATTGCTTCGTCTACCCTTGACTTAGAACCACAAACGTCTCAGCCGCCGATGGTGCGATGAAAGAAGGAATTGAATTGTCTGTACTGACGAGTCACGTTTCTGTTTGCAACACTACGATGGTCACATTCGAGTCTGTAGGCCCCATGGAGAGAGGATGCTGCACAGCTGCGTTATGCACCGCCACATTAGTAATGCACTGGGTATTATGGTAATGGGCGGTATTGGATATCACTCTCGCACTCCTCTAGTACGCATTGCCGGTACTTTAAGCAGCCAGAACTACATCTCCGAGGTGTTGGAGACAGTTGTCCTTCATTATCTTCAGGGCTTGCCCACAGCCATATTTCAACAGGATAATGCGCGACCACACGTGGCACATATTGTCTAAGGGTTCTTCGACAATCATCAGATTGAATTTATTTCCTGGCCAGCTCGTTCTCCGGATCTTTTGCAGATGGAAAACATGTGGTCCATAATTTCTCAGTGATTAACCCAGACTACATCCCCAGCTGCTACACCAGATCAACTTTGACAACGTGTGGATCTGCTTGGTCTGCTGTACCTCAAGAACACATCCAAAATCTCTTTGAATCCAACAATGGCATGTGGCAGCGGTGATCTCCAACATTGGTAGCTACTCTGGCAACTGATTTTGGCAGGAATCACGTTCACAAAAGTCATAAATTTTTTCATTTGATACTTGGTCAAAATATTATCTACAAAATAAATTTTGTTGTGATATTTGTTATCTTTCTTGGTGTTGCAATTTGGGTGGTCAGCAGTGTATTTGCAGAACAAGTAATTCCGTTAGAAAAGTTACTAATATAAACGAAAATTATTTTTACTAGATTAACTGTGATTTTTAATAGAATGTTTTTAATTTCAAGACTATTCACATCCTAATTTCTAAAAATTCTTCAATCCTACAAATGTTTACATTATTGAATGTTTATATGAATATTAATTATTCAAACGTGTGAAAAAATGGGTATAAACAGAATACGCTTGTGCCGCTTAATATTAACACTTTTAAATCCAACACTTGTTTACATTATTGTATGTTCCCAAAAATATTGAGCGTTTTTTCCTATGTGAGAAAGGAAAAATTAAGAATAAATAGAATAAACAACATTCACTTAATATTAACTCTCTTAAATTTTAAATCGTAATTATTTAATGTTTCAAGAAAAATACTGAATATTTTTTAAGTGAAAAAGAAATGAATAAATTAAATATACAAAAAACGTTTCACATTGAATATATTTTAGTATATTCCAGTGGCTTACAGTTTGAAGCCCTTAATGAAAAACAAATAAAATAATGAATTTTTCAAAAATACTTTATTTATTAAAAGAGAACAAATTAAATGAAGTACAAATAAAAAAGAACTGGAAATTAAATATAATACTATGTTACAATTAGCCAAAAAATTATCGATGATTTGAAAATAAAATTCAATATCCTCTCAAGTCATTTATTTAACCATTAAAGGTATTTTGCTTATAAAATAACCTTAAAAGTATTAGGATTACATTTTCACATCTACAATCTAAGAAATCGTAAGAATGTAAAAATTGATTCAAAAACTGAAGGAAAATGTCAATTGACGGGAAGAATTATGTTGCATAAAACATCTATAAAGTAATGAAGGACGATGATTGTATTGGATTGACATTTTATAAGAGAATTCGAATTTGAATTGAATTACGCATCATTATGGACTAAGACTCAATATTCTTCTTATTCTTCTTTTAAAATTTTCGCGAATTCTTATGTGAAAAACAATAACTTTAAGTTATCAAGAAAGCTGTTATGTGTAACTAAACTAAGAATCCATTTATATACTTTCATATTTATAAGTTATAACAGACGTCTTCTATTTATTTCATTAATACAATTTTGAACAATTTTATACTTAAAATAATGTCGGATAACCTAGGGATAACAAACAGTAACAAGAAAAAAGTGCAATTAATTAGTTATACTTTAATTAAAATGTTTATTACGTTTCTTTTGGATAGTGTATAAAGAAGTCACACACACAATGAAGATGCATTTTTCAAAATATCAAGGTAAGACATTTAATAGCTTCTTTGATAAGATAGTCAAAATCGATGGAATTCCGGGATTCAATATTCATTTTCCATCGACATTTAAATCTAAAAGTAAAAATTTTGGATTATTTAAATAATAATAAATTTAATCGAATAAAGCTCTCAGCCCATAACAAACGAGAGTTTAGTTTTATATACTCAGTCGCTTCCAAACACTGAAATGATGTTGCGAAAAAGAGGAAGAATTCCTGTAAGACTGGTTACATTACACTATTTCCAGAATACGTTTATTTTATTGTGTTTTCCTTGTTACTTTGAAAAGTAAACAAGTCTGCTTTCAGTAAATGATTTTCATATCGGGAAACATACGAGGCCATCAATGCCATACTCCTTCAAAAGAAATAGATACACGCTCTAATTACTTAACAATGTTTTGACAAATGGCTTATAAGCTTCAAAGAAATTCATTATTTGAATTAAATATCAAGCAAACATTTTTGGCAAACATTCTACATTTTGTTACCACAGTCCTTTTCCAAGATTAAAATTGATAATTTTTATATTGGAAATGGACAAGTAAGTAAATTAAAACTGATTATTTTATCTAGTATAAAAAGAAAATATGGTATCATAAAAAATAAAAAAATCAGCATGTTAGTTTTTAGTACATTGATTTTGCCATATATAACTCATGTATGGGTAACATCAAAATAGTTTAGAATCACAAAAATTCGATCAAATATTTCGTTAACTAAGAACTCAAAAATTTATCAGTTATAAAATATTAGAAAATTATCAAAATGTGTTCATTTTCATTTATGGCACAAAAAATAATTCAATTCTTTTACATATTAATTGTGAAAGGGATCAAAAAAGAAAATCAGCTTTGCGAAAAAAATGACATCATCTAGAATTTATTCACAAATTCATGAGGAAAAGTAAATTCTAATACCGATTTTATTGATAGTTTAATTTATAAAAAGTGTTAAAGTTAGTCAAAATTTTCGAGAATAGTTTTTTTAAATACGCATTTTCCTTAATTTAGTACTAATATAACTGAAAAATTAACCAAAGAAATATTCTTTGTCGACTTCATATCAAATAAAAAATAAAAATGCCAGCAGAAAATTCAAATTCAAATAAATATCGCATTTAATATATGTAAATTAAAGTTTAATAAAAAAAGAATAAATGCTAATAATTGTTTATTTGGAAAAATTATTATTATTTGAGATTTCAATATTTAAAATTTGAGAATATAATTTGAGATTTCATTATTTAAAGAAACTAATTTATTAATTATTTTTTCTTTTAATTAAACTCTTTTAATTTATTTTCTATAAAATGGATGTAAAATATTAAACTCTATGTACACTGTGATATATATCCCATGGTGGTCGTAACAGTCTCACATATCCAATAATTTATGGAATCGTACTAGTATAATTTATGTATGAATATTTTTAAGTTAAAAATTTATAAAAAAGGAACAATAATTTATTTTTTATTTAATTGTTATATCTGTTGAAATTTCTTACAAATAAGTGAAGATGACTTCAAGATTTTTCCTTGGATGGAAGCTCTAGAACTGCTTTTTCGAAAAGTATTTTCAATCGAAAAATTCCTACGTAAATGGTAAAAAATTACATTTTTCAAATCTTTTCTGCATTTTTAGAAAAATTCCATTGATTTAGATGACAGCTACGTGCAAAAAAAAAAAAAAAAAAAAAAAAAAAGCAACACTTTTATTGCTAAAAGTACTTATTTCGTTCTTGGTTTCATATTTCAGATGAAATAAGCTTCATAAGAATTTTTAGTTTTTTAAGCTTTCTCGTAACTTACATAGAAATTCTTAAAGCACAAAATTGTCAAAAAAAATTGTTATATGGTTGAAAGCAATTTAGAACTTTTTCTTACCTAACAATTTGATGAGAAAACCACGGCAAAGGCAGCTCCATTTCTTCTTCAAGGCATATCATCCACAATCAAAATTACATTGATAGTTCATGATTTCTTTTCACATCGATTATGAGGGAGTTTCACTTTGTTATCACCCGTGACTGTTGATGACGTCAAAAATGGGGCAGTGTGATTCCAACATCGTCTGCAAATGCCTTCTCATTGACTCCAGGACCACTCAAGTTTTGCAAGAGATAATGCTTTCAGGGTATGCTTCAAACCTTCATGATTATATAGGTCTAGTGCAACACATGAAAACAAATACATGATGTTCAGATGTTATCATGGCTAAAGATAAATATTGGTACAATGACACACTTATTCCCTGCTCTCTAAAAGATATTTTCCTAATTTCTTTGCAAAAACCTGAAAACAAGATAAAATTCTTAACATGTATAGATTTGCTATGTACTATTTGTTTAGAAATTGTTTTATCCATATTAAGGCTTGTTTGAAATGGGTTCTATTTTACCAACTGATAAGTTGACTGTTCGAAACTTATTTTGGGGTGAAATTTTGAAAGAATGACACATTGAGATAAAGGATTTTTCTTTCAGTTGACAAACCTCTTATATGCAACTATTTCAAATTGTTGATTTACTTAAAATTGTAATAAAATTGAATCCTTATTATCAAATTGAAATTATTCTTTCTTCTAAAAGAATCTTCGGCACTTTTTAATAAATGTTTTCCATATTCGCTTAGTTATGGATATATTATCTCGAAATAAAATCCATACATAAATCACTGTTTTTAAAATTTTTTAAATTTTGAATCTGTACTCTGTTTAGTGATTCATGTTTAACAGTAAATATATGAAGAAGGAATTTCAAAATGTATAACACTAAATGACTACAAAACATGTCACAAAATGTTTCATTTATAATTAGATACAGAAAACAGACCTATACCTTGAAACTTAATATATTTAACAAATTTTTAAGCTTAAGTTATAATTTAATAAAGGAAAAAAGAAATAGCAAGTTTGTTGAAAAAAATATGTATGGATATATCTCTTACATAATCAATATATATATATATATATATATATTCTTATAGAAATATTTTTTAAAGAATTTAGTTAAATATAAGCGAATTATTACTAAAGTTACTTAAAATAATCTTCTTGAAATAAGACGGTCTAAGGAAAATCTGGTAAAAAAAAAATCGTTACTCCTTTAAGCAGAGTAATTCAAGTGACGAGGAAAGAATTACAAATGGAGAGATACCGGACAGGGGATTCTAACTTGACACTTCTTTCATCGATTTGATTCATGATTACTGTTGTAGATAATAGAGGTCAACTCGCCCGTTACCAAGAAATCTTCCTCGAAGGCTCACCTGACATCTATTTATACTTCTCGAAGAATTCAAAGCAGCCAGGGGGATAGGAGCAGAACTTTCTCACATTTATAAAATCCTGGTACAATGTTTCGAGATCAAGTTTAAATCATTAGAAAATAGCATAAATGGGAAAAATGTCAAAATATTATCTAAATACTTTACACAATTAGCTTAAAAAAATTGACGAAACAACAATTTTATATATATTCGGCGAATAAAGTAAAATATCATATATTAGCATGCTTTTAAGTATCATATTATGTAAGCATAACTTATAAGCCTTTTGTGATTTATAAGTTGTCTTATTAAAAGAGAGCGGAAGTTTAACAATGTACCCTGATTATTATACACCGATTATAGAAATAATTAAAAGATAAAAATATGTAAGGAAGTACTATTTTTCATATTTTCGAATTTTATTCAGGGCCTCACTGTGGCCCAGTGGATATACATGCTTGAAAGATTTCTGGGGGTTTCCTTTCCTGCTACACGTGAATACAGCCTCCTATCTATGAAAAGTCCTTATACACACATTATATATATATATATATATATATATATATATATATATATATATATATATATATATATATATATATATATATATATATATATATATATATATATATATATTCAACTATAATACAAATAAACATAATCAAAAAAGTTTCATAAATATATCTAGATGATATAAAACTATAAAACTACTTTAAAATTATAAAGATTATTAGAGTTAGAAATGTTTTTTTTTTAAATTTAATTTAATTTTTTTTATTTATAAAATGATATTTTTATAGATAATTTTAAAATTTTCAAAATACAATTCAACTTTACTTTTCATAATAGTTACAGTTTAAAAACTTATGTTACTTTTTCTATAATAATTATTTGTTAAGTTCCATTAAATTTTAATTTTCTATGACCATAAAATTACTTTAGAGAAATTACATTTGATTTTATTAGTGTTGACATTTTAAATTTGTCAATTTATGAAATAGTTCGAGAAAGCTCTTATATTTTATTTTTGTTACAGAGCAGATATTCTTTTCAAACGACATTTACATTCACAAAAAGGACAAAAACGAAAGAATACAAAAAGTTTAGTGGGATTGTATACTCAAAAACAGCTGCTTATATATAAAACACGGTGTGTCGTTGATATTTACTTTCCTGCTTTTGTTAGTAGTACGGCATTCTAGATTTCTTTATTTCGGTAAGATATCTTCTGAAAGAACTTTTTAAAAGCACAGGAATTCAGCTAAATAGATTATTAAACTAATACATTTAAAACAAAATGGACTAATTTATAGGACTGATTTTATTATATTTTCATTTAATCTGTAATTTAACTCATTCTTATTGATGGTAAATATATCTAAAGTGCTTACTATGATTATCCTTAGTTCGAAACAATTGAAACTAATATTTCCAAGTAAACAGAATGTGAAAATTTTTATAATAGCATTAAAATAAAAAATTTTATTTTTAATATTTTTTAAGTATATAAGTAACGTCTCTAATACATATATATATATATAAATATATATATATATATATATATATATATATATATATATATATATATATATATATATATATATATATATATATACATAAGGGTTTTATTTAAGTGAAATCAGTTTTACCTTACCTTTACAATTAAACAATATAACGGATATTTTCTAGAGGAAAATTTGCAGTTAAAAATATTTCATAAAATCCTCTCGATAGAATGACCTTTTACTTCCTTCCCCTTCGACATAAAAATTGAACTTGTAACGGAATGTTTAGCTTTCTAGCCTCTGATTTAACAGCATACAGGTTCAACTCCAGAGTCACCTGTTTATGTTCGGAATTCGCCTTAAAGAATGGATTCCCAGGTCTCGCGTGCTGTGCAAAACGAGACCATTCATAAATAAAACAAAGCAAATTAAAGTAGAGTTTGATTACTGTAAAAAGCCTCTACAAGCTTCTAGCAATGAACTTGAATATGTATATCACAGCCAAATATATTACACATAGAAAATTTTGATGTAGTAAAATGATTTTTTTGTTTAACTGCAAATATGTCGTATAGCGAATCTTTGAAAATTCAAGAGTCAATAAAAAGCTAACATTTGAAATCCATCTTGTCATTGTTAATAGGAATCATTTCAATCAATATTTGTTATATGTGATCTTGTATCCTAAAGCCAACGAGGTATATGTACTATTGATTTCCTGCTTGTTAATCTACTAATGGCTTTACGTGTGTAATATATAAAAAGAAATCTACAGTGAAAAACTACAGAGATTCTGTTTTTTAACAATTTAGACTAGAAGCAACACCACAAACCATAGGTGAAATATCCAATATTTTCATGCAAATGATTTTAGTTGCATGCTAGTTGCATTCATATATTTATAATAACAATATTCTTAATGATGCGAA
Organism: Latrodectus elegans; assembly: GCA_030067965.1. Lineage (NCBI taxonomy): Eukaryota > Metazoa > Arthropoda > Arachnida > Araneae > Theridiidae > Latrodectus > Latrodectus elegans. The sequence continues at coordinate 75,056,102 of CM057809.1, read as the reverse complement.
TAAGCTTTGCTTCAATTTATGAACTTTTTAATTTAGAATATCAATAATCCCATCTAAATAATTTTATTTTTAGATTTTGAAAGTGAATTTGCATAAGTGTCCCAGTAATATCATTAGTTTAAATAATTGTAAGTTGACGAGATATTTCTTGCTAAGTATACAAAAGACTGCTGATGAAATAGTTTGACGTCATTATTAGCTTTAATATCCAAGTATACAGAGAAATCTAAACAGCGCCATAAACAAATAATAAATGTAAATGCATTAATAAAGCAATTCAAGTGGAAATCATGTGAAATGTTTAGAAAAAGATATCTCTCTTTGTCACTACATAAATACAAATATAAATGTTCTTGTTATCTTATATGAAGTAATGCAAAGCATATTCCCAAGTTTTTCGGGTGTAATCAGCGTAAATTCCACTAGCAATGAATAAGTTAAACAAACGAAGCTAAATTGCAATCGTCTTATGAGACCTTTTGTTAAGGGATACACTATACACATAATGGCGTACAATGCTCATAAAATGTAGACCGTGGCTCTTCTTGAAATACTAAAGTGTAGGTTGTTAGTTTTCTAACAACGCAGTCTTATAGAATTATTTAAGCACGTTGTCAACTGTAGTTTTAATACTTAAAGAATATTTTTCTCTCTCAATATTTCAGAAATATTTAAAATAATGGAATGATAAGGATTTGATTTATTTTGATCTGAATTAATGAATACAGCTGTTTACGAAGCTTACAATTAATTTGTTTGCAAAATTTACAGGTAATGTCCCATTGGCATTTAAAATGAATCAATATGCATTTGCAGAACACATTTTGTAATTCTAAGCTCAACATTTTACTTGATTTAGCATAAATTCATTGACAGTAATATTTGATAATATTGGCTATTGAGATTAAAATGCATCTTAAGTATTTAACATGCATCTTAATCAATGTAGATTTCTAAATTTCTAGCATTATCGGGATGAAATTTATGTCCAGGATGTCATTATAGAAGGGCAATAAAACTATGCGTAGAATATCGTCCATGTACCGATGTGCTGTAAGGATACCGTGACTGACAACCAAAGGGGTTTTACTATTGAATAAAATGGCTCCTCAGGCCATCATTTCTGACTAGAAGGTCATGTGGTGGACGACAGTCAGAGTGGTATCTCACCATGGTGTAAGATGTCTCCAGACAAACATTCCTTAGTCATCGAGAGGTGGGTGGGTGAAAGACTCAATTCAAAACGATTTTCATCTCTGAAGACATTTTTAATTCCGGTCAGTAACATTTCAAATCGAATGTACTCGACAACACTGCAAACGGAGTTGTCGGTATTCAGAGATCTATAGTAGTCACCGCAAGGGGCGCTGAGAGCTTAGTCCTTTTACTCTAAGCCGTCTATTAATGTATTTGCGGCCATGAAGCAGTTGCATGTTGAATCAATGATAAGGATGAATCTGGGACAGTAAGTGTAGCTCAGATGATTGCTCGGGTTTTACTTTTTGTTGTCTTTCTAAGCCGATAGCTTCCTTTCTTGATGCTGTGTTCAGCCCTGGCTCACCCAATTCGTCGTCTAATAGTACCATCACTCCTATCCAAATGTCGAGCGATTTGCCTACTAGGCCATTCAGCTTCTTTAAGCCCAACTACACGTTTTCTTTTAAATGCTGTCATCTGTACATACTACTAGCGTACCTATGTGCGAAGTATAATTACTGTCTATCAGAGTATACTGAATGAAATTCACAAAGAGTGTATAATTGGTAATCGAAATTTTTTCTCTTTAACATGCTATAAGTTGCGCAGTTAAAATGAGCTATTGTGTCACATGCTCATTCATAGGCTACCGAAATTTTAAGATTTGTTTTTTGTGTCGAAACATGTATGATTATTAATTTGTGTGAAACTCCTATTGATGCATAGTTTTAGAGTGTATTTTTTAGACGGAAAACAGTATTGTATTGTCTTATAATATATTTCAGACAAGGAAACATATTTGCATTAACTGTTTTCTTGTCTGAAAAAAAATTTTTTTTTTTATAATGCCTTAATATATTACCATTGTGCGGATAGTATGAGAATTGCAAGCTTAAAATCATGTAAACCTAATGGGTAACAAATTCCAAAAATTAGAACTTTATAAATTCAAAAATTATTACCATATTTTTTGGAAAATGACTTACAGAAAACATATATTTAATTTAACTTATTTAAAATTTGATAGAGAATCTCTTTTTCAGTAACAATCTGAAGCTCTAATATTTCCAATAAATCTCATTATCGAGCTTTATACTTTTTATTCCAAGGAAGCAGCTAAAAAATATTATAAACTAAAAGCTTCAATATATTTTAAGAGAAATTTTCGAAAAATGTAATAAAAGGAGTTGTTTGGTATCGACAGTTACTTAGATTATAAATGAGCACTTTATATTTCTCTGTTTCAAATTTAAATTCTATTGAGTCTTTATTTTTTTGTCGATTGATATTATGTAATATGAAAAGTTCTGTCACATTCGCATAAAATAAAAGGCAAAAACTTCCATTATTTTGTATAAATATACCTGTTATAATTTTGGCAACTTATTTACAATATTTATTCATTTACATATAATAATAAAAATGTAATAATATCAATTTACTAGTAATATTTTTGGTAGCATGAAAGAGACTTTTTTCGTGAGATATTTTATAGAATTTAATTAAATTATTGAATCCAAAATGTTTTAGTAACATCCCTATATAAAAAAGCTATTATATGAGATTTTAAGAAAAAGTTTAAGCAAAGAAATATGAAAAGTAATGAAATAATAAAACGGGTAGCAGAAACATTATAGTACAAATTCTGCTTTGGTAATGAATTGCTAGAATATGTCCCATGATAAGCATTAATAATGATGATTTGGAAAATGGTATCGAGAAAAAAATCTACCCCAAGCATGCTCTAAAAAACTTAGAATTAAATTCCCCACAAATTCAACTGAAGTCTATAATTTTACTTAATCTTTAATTATAAATTTACTTTACAATTTTATATAATTATAATTTTACTTTACAATCTTAGAAAGATTTCAAAGCTAAGCAAATGGATCTCTTGCCCCAGCTTAATTACTACATTAACTTTTCAAAGCAATCCATTTATTTTTACATCTTTACCATTAGAATAAGTTTCTTTTTTAGTTATATTTCTGTTGTGTTGTGAAAAACGAATATGTTTTTCTATCCTAAAGTACTCACATCAATAATTGTAGCAAATAAATTCCGTTTTCTATGATTGCAAAATTTCCTCCATATTTTAAGAGGGATACTTTTTGTGCATCATAAACAAGGCTAAACTATTATTAACACTGTTTACACATTACTATTGAAACGAGAGCAAAATTCTTTGCCTCAAAAATAGCCAGTCCTGATGAGGAGGAAATTTTTCCGTTTTTGCAAGATAATACAAGATTAAACACAAACATAACGTCTTGGAATATAGAGAATGAAGGTCCCCTTCATTCTCTATATTCCCCAGATATTTTAAGTGATAATCACTCTATCCGTCTTCAGAACAATTGCATGTGATAAAATGATTCCCTAATGCTGAAGAAATCAAAATATAAGAAGTCGGTTTTATGCTTCTGAAGACTAATTACACTTGATTTTGCATCAAGCTAAAATGTTGATTGCCCACCTCGTTGAAACAAGCCCATTTTATCAACAACTGTGCAATTTGAAGTTCAATTTAAAAAAAGTGGCAAAACTATTCTGTTTACCTCGTTGCTGCTTCACTTCGCGCTGTCTATTGGTCTTGAGTTATCAAATTTGTCTTGGCATTGTGACGCATTAATTCATTTTTCATTAAGCGATCAATACTTTTTTATTTTCAACTGACTTACTGTATTGGTTTATTTTATTATTAACCACCAAATTTTTGCACTATTATATTCTAAGAAATCTCCTTAATGTGAAGCAAAATATTATTCCAAATCAAACATAAAATATTAGTTCGAAGAGTAGAAGTGAATAATTGAATGAAAAAGCGTGGCGTGAGCGCATCAGTAAAAATTCTAGTGGTACAATTTCATCAAATGGCATGCAGATCTTAAGAGATCATGGATCCAAACTATAAATAAAGCAGTATGCAAGGTGGTGTTGGTTATTTATCATCACAGCATAAACACACATTTTTAGCCATTCACAACCTTTGGAACACAATAGTTGTATTTTTCAGGATCCTAATATACCATGTCACGAAAACATTTTGTTACCATTTTGAAAATACTCTGAACATCTCATGCAAACGATTTCTTAAATTTATTCACTGGCCATGAATCTACTCTAATAATAGAGACAGCATGAGTAAAAGATCAGATAACACTTTTCCAACTATAAATGGTTATTGAAGCATGTTTCTGAAAAATTAAAGCTAAAATTTATTAAAGGAATTCCGACGATTAATTTAATCTGTGAAATTTTAAATTGCACTTATAATAGAAAAATTAAGCTTCTACACGTTGTTAGGAGGTTACTATGTGACTTTCGGATTTTCATAGTATAATTTTTCACGTTTTCACAACAGTCAAAATGATACACCATTTAAAATCTTTTTTACATAGACTCTATTTAATATTTTTCGGCTTGAAATATATTTTTTAGCTATTTTATATTTCAAATGATTTCATTTGTTTCTGGATGAAAAACAATGTCAGAAAGAAAGTTCCCTCTATTTTCCGGATACCGTAATATTTTGTTATTCAATTATATTAAGAAAATTCTCTGAAAATCACGAAAATAGGATTAACTGCTAGAGATAAATTGGTTTGTAAACTATCATGAGACCTGCTTAATAATGTAGATGAAACGCATATTTATAGTAGAATGGTCAATAACTATAATATATCCAGTATAATGAAATGTGTTATTATGTGTGCCTATTTATGAGATCCAATTCTACTAAGTATTTATATATATTCTAAAGCATTCATAAGCTGGTTTCCTAGGAGACGCTCTAAATGTGTCATTGGTCGAATGAGCTGTATAAACATTTACAGAAGTGGCAATATGCACTCCCATGCTAGTTTTTACTTCACTTAATTATTACTTATCTTTTCAAGTCTTCCTAAAAAAATTTAGAAAGTTATTAAATACTTATCTTTTCCATTTAAGGATTCTTAAAAAGTTATTTTAAATATTTTAAAAGTAAAGAGTGAATAATTTAATAAAATGTAAAATTATTTAAAGGCAATATTTCCCAATTATACTGTAAAATTTTGTATCAGAAAGGCAGAGTACCTACTATAAGTTTAATACAACTTGACAATCAAATGAGGAAAAACTTCAATGTTTCCATTTGAGAATAATTTTATATAAATTTGGCTTTCCCTCTATTTTTCTCTCGGATCGTAAATTTGACTGCCACTTCAGGTGTGGATATTTGTAGTAATTCGAAATTTACTTTAAAGTGTGTATCTTAATCTATTTCCTTCTCGTGCTCAAAAAATTGACCATCCATCAGAAAATAAACAATTTACCTCTTTCTTGCTTTGTTATTATCATTATTTCTCATGCATATTGAAATATATAATCATTTTTTATATCTCATGAAAATTTAAAAAAAGAGAAATACATGTTAGCCAAATAATTTATGACTAATATGTAGTTGCCAACTTTTATTTTGACGTTCACTTATATTTAGTTAACTAACGGGAAAAATAAACTGAACATATTTTAAAGGAGTTGTTATTCGTTTCCCATTATATTACAAATCGATACACTACACTTGTGATCAATTAAGCAGATTTTTGGCTGATCATTTTATTACAAAGTTAAGAAAAGAAGCTCCACAGAGTTAATGCAAATGATCATACAGCAAATTATGAAAACAATGTGAATCAGGCTATCTTCCCAGATAAGCGTATCATTTCGCGTACTTTGCTCACTCTTCTGGTCAGCAAAATCCCCAATTCTGAACCCTTGAGAGTTCAAGATGCAGCGTTTTCTCTATGATTGAGTTTACCAAGGCCATGTTACTAATGGCCAACATCATTCGCCGATTTTCCAACACTCTCACAGATGTTGCATGTAGTCATTGATGATGTGGTTGTATGTTTTCAACGTATTGCTCTTCAACAATATATGCACACAAAGCACACAAGATTCAAAATTGTTGAAATATTGTTATTGTGTGATTCTTTTAAGCGTTATCTTTTTACATTTTGTTAAAGTGAAGTAAAAAACTTATATATTTATGAAAATATGAGAGAAAACTGCAAGAATATTTAAAATTAAATTTTTACAAATGTATCTTACATATTGTTTAAAATAAAAAGAATGGTTATATATGCGTGTATTAAAAAATTAAAAAAAAAAACTAATTGAAAAAATTAAAGGTAAATAAATATTTTTCCATTACAGAAAAGTAAACTAAAAATATATCTTTGACAGACCAATTCTCTTTACATATAAAACTTATATAAAAGAATAAAAAAATTTTTACAGCTTTTGTAAGCAATTTCAACATGTTGAGAAGATACAGCTAACACAATTTTAAAAACTTTACGTTTACTGAGAAATAATTCTAGATATGTAAGAGGCCAAAGGATGTGAAAATGTAAATGCCGCGCGTCTGATGCTCTTAACGTGTGTGTATGTGTGTGGTTCATATTTTTCTAATAAATGTTCCCTTACTATGCAGACGTAGAAAAAAATTACAAATGCTAATTATTAAACTTGCGTATATAATTAATGAATTTTCTCTTACATATTTACCTAACATTGCACAAATTCATTTGTACTATATGCAAAACAAGAAAACTGTGCATACTTTGCTCGGCATGTGCTACTAATGAATTTATTTCTCATATTCCTAAATAAAGATATTCGTAATTCCGTTAGAGTTGTTGCAAATGTTATTTCTTTTAAGAATATTCATTTATGAATACTCTTAAGACAAAGTATTTCGCATGATAGGGCTTTAGAAATCTAAAGGAAAAAATCAAATTTATTTCGTCCAAGAAAAGTTTACTGAAGTTATTATCGCTTGCACATTGGTCAGAGAGATAGGAATCTATAATGGTAATGGTGAAGTACTGCTTATTTATTTATTATTTTTTTATTCATGATCTTGAATTAATTGGAAACTGGTAAGATAAGAATTGGTCTGATTGATCTACTTTATCTTTAATTTATTAATTTCTGATTTTTGATATCGTTTTATTTTCGTACGAAAAATAGTTTTTCTAATATTGCCCTTATTAAGGATATTTTAATTTAGGGAATTATAGTGATATAGTACATTGTTCAGTTACGAGATTGTATATCTAGTGAGACAATATTATAAAATTCACGTGAATGGAATTTGATCTCAGAAATTTTTTTTTAATTCTATTTTTCTGAAATCGGAATCTATTTTAAATCAAATAATAGAAAAAGTCTACAATTGTTCTTTTATGAAGAAAGGAATTTTTCTTAGTTTTAATATATTCTACCCGAATATTAAATAAGTGTAACAATTTTTAACCAGTTTTTGAACTTACAACTTTTTTTTCTTTTTTCTTACATCTTAAAGAAAGATCCACAAAACACAAAGCAGTTACGAGTTCATTGATATTTTAATCATACCGGAGAATGACCCCAAATTTGGAGACGAAAATAAATAAGAAATACTAAAGAAATATTTTCTTCAGACATGTCAAACTGTTACATTGTTACTTTGATCGTAGAGCGTAAGTTAAGAAAAAAGGAACCTCACTGAGAGACCGAATCGACAAGATTAATAACTAAAGATGTTTCGCAAAAGAGTGCAAGGTAGATTAAAAAAAAAAACATTTTTAAAATTCCCCGCAAACTTAACTTTTAATGTAATATTCTTTGCAAATACTAATACAATTTTCTTTCTTATTATTCACGCCGTTTTATCTTATTTTTAAACAATGAATATTCTTTCAATATTATCATATTTCATTTTTTTACACATTCAAACATTCAATAGCTATTTAATTCATGACTGTGTTCTTAATTATTAAACGCATTTTATCACACTTTTCAATCATATTGGGAGCCACAAAATTACCAGAAATAAACAAATGATCTTTTTTTTTTTTTTTTTTATATATTTTTATAATTTCATATCAAGCTTTGAATAATTGTAAATATGAGAAATAAGATTGAAATATTGTTTTATTCAGTTTTTATCTAGAAATTGCTTCTTTTCCACTGAAAAGGATTTTTTAAAGCTCTGACAAAAGAAAACATTCCTCAATTTATTTTTTAGGTACTCCACTAGTATGATCTGAAGCTAACTCGTTTCCACTGAGAGCCTCTTTTTACCATCAGTTTAATTCTAACTAATCTGAATATGAGAACATGGCCTATCAAAATTACTTTCAATCAGCAAAATCCAGGGTGATCTTTTTTAAAGTGACAGTGTTTGGAGCGCCCTGTAGAGCGATCTAATAGCCGAAATGGCACCAAACTTGGTATTTAGACTAATCAAGGAAAGGATTCCATAAAAAAAAAAATTAGATCCAAAAATCACCGCAGGGGCATTTTGTGCGCTTTAAAATGTATAAAATGTGAGGGGGGGAATACTAACACATACAATCGTACAGTTAAATTATTAATATTTATTTACTACATTAACTTCCCTAATGAGGAATAGGACCACATTCAATGTGAACACAGTTCTCAGAATTAACACCGTGCATTCTGTGTACTACGTTCTCCACAGCCGGACGTAGCATATCATGAGAAATATTCCGCACTGTCTTTGTTATGTTGTCCTTTAGAATAGACAAATTTGATACTCCACCGACATAAACGCACGTTCCGGTAAAGTTAAAGGCATGGCCATTGGAGCTGCTTACTTCAGCTGAGATTATTTGTCCGAGCTGTCTACTATACTTGCTTTTGTAGCTTCAATTACTTTCACTGTCATTGCACAACATTTGTATTTTTCTTCGATACCTGTGCTAATTCTCATTACAGTAAACTACAGCAGCGCCATAAAATGCCCTAAAGACGACTTTTGAAACTAAATTTGTTTTTAACGGAATCCTTTTTTTTATTTTTTGATTAGTCTAAATATCAATTTTGGTGTCATTTCGGCTATTAGATTGCGCTACAGAACGCTCCAAACACAGTCACTTTAGAAGACATTACCCTGTATGTGGTAAACATGCAATCTTAATATCAATGATTTAAAGCTTATTGAGTAAAAATTCTCTAATATTACTATACTATTGTAAAATGTAAATTCTTCTTAGGAATTGACTATGACTTCAATGTATATAAATAAAATCTTCATGTTTTTCCGTGATTTTTGGCCGAGATTCAATTGAGAACGGCTGCACGGAACGGAATGAAACTGATATCAGGATGTTAGTTCCGGCCTAACTTAAAGAATAGGCTATGTCACCTTTCAAAATTTTCACTACATGATTTGTAATTAATTTAAATAGTAATGAACGCTGATCTGAACTCACTACTGATTTGAACATTGATTATGCAACAATAAAATTAGTTCAAATGGTGTAACTTGTACCGGAACTCTATTCGTTTCAGGGAGGAAAATACATGATTTTTTCTTCTTTTTAAAATTGTCATCTTTGCATAACTGATGGAGAAAGATAAAAAAAGTTATGTGCGATATCGAATTCTCTCTTCTTTCTACGTTCACACAATGTTATTTACAAAAATTAATTAATTACATTTATTACTTTTGTTTTAGTTTTTGAAGAAATTTTGTTTTCAATTACTACAGCTAAAGTTTTTCGATTTTTTTTATGCATCATCGATTAGACAGGCATTGGAACGTAGTTGAAAGGAGTCCGAATTTCAACATTTAATAACTTCGTAAGTTAAGTGCCATTTGTTCGCATCTTAAGGGTATTTAAGCATTCCATATCTATTAAGATTTTTTTGGCTGATCCATATGTATAACCTCATTTTATAGTGCAAAACTGTGTTTCAAACAAAGTAATGTAAATAGTAAATGTCATTAAAAATTGATTTATTATTTTTAATATTATTATTATTATTTTAATATTAAACTCATTAAAAATTGATTTATTTTTTTTAATATTATTATTATTATTTTAATATTAAACTTTTTTCATTATTAATTTTATTTAAAACATTATATTTTCGAGTCAGAATTTTACCCAATAGTTTTGTATACCTATTTCACTACATGTCAAACGCTGAGAAACCTGCAGGCTTGGTCAGCTAGTAAATCCTATTCTGACTTCCAGCTTTCAAATGAATGTTAGCATAAAATATTATAGAATAATCGTGAATAATTACTTTAAAGTACCAATCTTATCGTCATAAATTGGTGCTTTAAAGTAATTGCGTTTTGAACCTAAAAGCTAATTGGGCAAGGATCCCTAATATAAAAGCGATTCTAAAAATCTCTCATCTCTAAGTATTATTATAAATAATCTAAATAAAAAAAATTCGATGATTACTGTTACGACCCTTTTCTTGGAAGTCTAAGTTTTTGTGTTCTGTCTTTGATGAACTATGGATTTTGATTGGTTTCTGTATTACTCTTATCGAGATTATAGAGATTGGCTAGGGAGGTTATAGATCAACAGATACAATCGAAATTAAAATGCAGGAAATGTATATGATAGCATATTAAATTTCCAGAATGAATTTTATCACACAAATTATTAATTCTTTTTTATTAACATAGAGTAGTTATTGATTTTTTTAAAAATATCTTAGGTATAAATATAAAATTGCATTAGTACTAGAAGTTAATTTATTGAATTTGGATTTTCGCTTAAGTTATTTTGAGCTATAAATTGTAATATTTCCTACTTTTTAACACAAAATAATTTTAAATTTAGTCAACTATAATTATGTTGATTCAAAGTCAAAATAGTTGACAAGATTAAAAGCAGACATTATTTGAGTATACATATACATGTACATGTAACACTGTCTGATAACGATATGAATCAATTTCTTTTTATTTTATTTTCTTCAAAAATGGTATAAAAGAAATAGAATTATAATATATAACTCAAAAATTGTTTGGAAAGTCAAACAATCGACAATAGGAAATCATTGCCATTCTTATTGTTTGCGGAATTTTGAAATAGTTATGAAACATAATATTAAAGTGAAAGACGGTTTCAACGAACCATGCAGCAAAACCGCGTTTTATTTCAAATGTGGAAAGTATTAAAGCTCTAGGAGAAATGTTTTTAAATAAATCAAAAGGATCTAAAATGTGTTATTTAAACATTATGAGGCTTTTTACGTTAACTGTTTTATGCATAAATGGTATATAAATATAGGGTATATTATATCTCTCTAGACTAATATATATACATATATATATATATATATATATATGTATGTGTGTGTGTGTGTGTGTGTGTGTGTGTGTGTGAGAGAGAGAGAGAGAGAGAGAGAGAGATTGAGTGTTTGTTGTTTTCTATTTATTATATAAATGTGTTTTATGAAACAAATAGTATATTTTAAATAAAATAACACGCAGATTAAAAATTAAAAAATAATTTTTTACGCAAATAATAATATTATGTAAGTTTGCATGTATTCTTTAAAAAAAACTAGTTCAACTTAAATAAAATAGTTTTAGAGAGAACTAGTTTAGTAATGAAAATAAATAGTAATTATTAAACATTACAGTACTTAAGAGGAAACGACCAATAAACTAAACTGATTTCCTTTACTTTCCAATTTTATTGCAGCTGGTTCAGGGTAGAAAGATAACGGTCATTCCATCTTTTACATCGATCTATTTTAGAATGTGATGTAACTGTTTTGGGGAATTCAGGTCACACTACATAAATCCTTTGATTTTATCTTACTTTATAGTTCACATAGGAAAAAGTCTATAAACATATTTTTGATACTCATTTTATACCATTCGGTTTTAACGATAAATAGGCTAGATCATATGTTGTTTTGGTTCTAGATTACTCAAAATGATTGATTGCCTAATTGTTTATATCAAACTATTTCGCAAAATTGTTGTTCTTCGTTTAGTTTGGATATCTGATTCACCTATTACAATTGGTTTTGATTTTCAGCGAAAAAAAAAAACTTTATATAATTATCTTCCTTGTAAAGGGCTAGAATTCATACTTTCATTGATTGCAGTTTTTCTCAAATACAAAATCTTTATACAACACTACCAACAAATTTTGGTTCTAATATTTAAAATATAAAATTGGGTTGTCAAATGAAATTTTTAACGAGGTACTTTAAGTCGGTAAAAATGATATTAAACCATTAAATTCTTTAAAAAGCAGCCTTTCTTATTTATGATTATTTGAGGCAAGCATGCCAAACTATAGAATGTATAAAGAATAGATTAATATACATCCAAATTTTATCAATATGGCAAAAAATATAAGAAAAAAGTTATTTTATAAGAATTACATAGTTTAATATAAAGTGGGATATTTTTGAAATTAATGTTGATATCATTAAATGATTGATAATGTAATATCTTTCATGTTACTACTTTGTGCGTAATTAACTATACTTTGAAGGTTAAAAAAAATCTTTATATTAAAAGATACTTTTTGGACATCGGGCAGGTCAACAGCTAAAATCCCTTGCGATACATTTGTACATTAACGCATTATTTTCAGTTGCTTAGAATTCTGCCAGAAAGTTTTGTCTTTTCTGGGAGACTTTTCTTTGGTGTGTTTGAAATACGTTTCCGCAGCTTTTTTCCGTCAACTGTGAAAACTCTTTAAACATAGTCAATCGCCTTGTAATTTTGAACCACATTCAAGCGACGAAGTTGATAAGTAGATTGGCACCTTCCTCTCTACACCGTGCTGCATCTGTAGAAGGACTTCGTTTTAGAATCATTTGCTCTCTAGGAGGAATTTCTTAGGAGAATGGGGTGTACTCACAGTAAACTGAAGGGAAATTTTCTTGGTTATTTTCGATATTGGATTATGGACAGACTAACAACCAAAGGCTAAGGTAAGGTTTTTGAGTATAATAATCTTTGATTTTCGGAAGACCTTTTCATAGTGAGTCGCAATCCCGTGTCCTAACAGAGGAAGTTGGAAATTTCCCCAGTGACCACCCCGACAGGAGTGTATATAGAAACCGGAAACCGTTTCACAACAGTGGTTGTAATCGAACTTGGGACATTTAGATCCACAAAACATAACTATACGGTTAAGTCCCCCTGAACTCATTTAGAGTTGCCTACGTACACTACGTAGTCGATTGCCTAATGATGCATGACTTCTGTAAGTCTCCTTAATTTACGGAGTCTTATTGCTCTTTGGGAGGGCTTTCATACATAATTATTCGTATTCATGTGTTGCAAGGGTGAAAATCTGGAAAAAGTATTCACTCCGATGGGTGTACAGGACAGAAAACTGAAATACAACACATTCTTTCGCTGTTTAACGGGAAAAGGGTAACGAGCTCGTGGGCTTCTAAATTAAAGAGCGAGGCTCCAAACACAGATGCACATCCCTTATTTCCCGTTATTCAAGAGTATTTAGGATCGAATGAGAATAATTTCCATCTTCGAAAAGAAGAATCCTACCACAAGGCCTTGTTAAGCTCCACGTTTAGAATTATTTTGACAAAAAAGCAATGAGTAGTCTGGGGACCTAAGCCTATTATAAGACTTTTTTTAATACCCTCCTTGTGTTAATTGCCTTTCAAAAGGATTTTATATAGATAAGGGAGGAAACCTGGAAATCTCCAAAGCACCCACCCCGATAGATATCCATGCAGAAGCGCAATATCTATCTATCCTTGTTCAACAATATCTAAAATTGAACCCGATACCATATATCATAAGAACAGATGCCATATGCGATATCCTCTAAGTGTTGCCTTACAACTGGCCACAGTGAACCAACAATGTTCAGAGTTATTTATAAATAATTTAAACTAGCATTAAGTATTGACAAATAACAATGAGCAGAGATTATTAATTAAGTTTGTGTTATGATACAGGCAAACAAATGTCTCTACAGTATGTCTTTTCATAAGATAAGTATTTTATCATTGCGTTGATTTTTTTCTTGAGTCGAAGATCGATCCTACTCATTCCGATCTTAAAAAGGAATCGTTACTAATTGCATTAATTATAAATATTTTAATCAATTTTTTACGATGCATTATGTATAAGTGTACGATGTCAGTACCGCTGATAATACTCGGAAGAACAACAAAAAGCACTTAGAGGATGATTTTGACGTCATTGAAAGTGTAATATTAATCAAGTGGTGAACAGAGAATAAATATATAACAGCATGTTGACTTTAAAGCTCAGAATGATTTGTTTGAACTAGAAAATATTTTATACGTGGCTAAGAATTGAAACTACAGTATTGGGCAGAAAATAAATGTTATTGCTCAATCGATTTCAGATATTATTCACGATACGAATGTTAACCATGTATTGTCATGCGCTTTTCTCAGATAATAAATAGTATTCATGTCTCCAAAGGGAGGTAACAGGAAAAACTTTCAATCTCACCCCTGAAGTTGATAGGCAGAAAGAAAATACGCAGTCCTTATTTCCTTTTGTTCAGAAGGTACTTGAATCGAAACAGAAACCGTCCACTTTAAGAATCACTGTCTTGCTACTAGGCCACCAACGGAACACTTATTGTTTGACTAAAAACACCGCCAATTACATGTTAAGAGAGACTTTAAAATCAGAATGAAAATTGGCTCCTAGTCTGGCAATAATAATTGCTACATTTCGTGGTAATGAATAAAAGAGACCTTTAGTAAATTGTAAGAGAACGATAACCCATGGTTTACAAATAGCTAAATGTATTCCACACTTAGCCGAAGATATTCTATTTCAGAATACAATACCAATAATATTGTATTCTGAAATATTCATTTTCCAATCAATAATCTGGTGTGTTAGATTCTCAAGTCAATGAACATTAGTGAATGATAGATCTGGAAAATATTCACCCATATGATATCTTCCAATGCTGGCGTACTACAACAGATTGTCCAGAGAAGCAATGGATTTGGGTATGCTGAAGGAAACTACATGCAAAGTGAGTGTGCTTATCAATTTGTTCAAATAATGGATGCATGTTAATAATGTATGCATCTGCGATGCATACAAGATGGGCAAGAATGGATTCTAATGGCACTTCAAATCATTATACCGAGTGTAAGACTTGTATAAGAAAACTTTTTTTCAGCCATCTCCAGGATGTTTTCCAATTACAATTCGACCACCGACGTATTTCAAGCAGAAGTATGAATCTTCAACAATAATAATGACGGTCTATTCGTGTACATCTTTGCCATTCATTGGACACCATTATAGGTACTTGTGGTTCAGAATAAAAATTAAATAATTGTGACCTTGAACATATTCCAGTGTAATTTAGTTAACATCAAATTATTTTTCATTAAACCATACTCGATGCGGTAATGTGGTAGATGTGTTAGCACACCATCAGTTCCATGTTCAAAATATTCCTGTTTCTAAGTCCATTGATGTGAAGAGATGGTTACAATCAGTTCGTCGATTTGAGTTCCCATATCACTTCTGCCGATTTAATATTTCATACGTCTGTTTCTCAGCTACTCAAAAAACATTTTCTTCCGACATATTTCAAAATATTTTTTTTTCTAAAAGCTGTCCTACAAACATATATCCCACTGTTGGTCATTGGCCACCAAGAAGAATCAATTCAAATTATATGAACTTCGTTTCAACTTGTAGAAAAAATGGAAATTTTCAACCGACAAAACGGTTAAAGCCACTCTCCGTTTCCGTCCGTTTCTCTCCGACAACTACTAATTTATATACACGTGATTGTTGCATTATTCGTGAAGATAATCACAATCTATACGAAGTCTTTAAATAGTGATTATCTCTTTTATCTAACATAATCGCAATCTATATAAGATAATTCTTCTTACTCATCGAACTAAAAAAAACGTGCTTGGATGACATTCGTCTTGTTTTACGACGTATAACAAAACTGAAAACACATACACAAACAAGAGCCATTTCGAGAAAACAATTTTCTCTAACTGGTAATCCATTCATTTCCAAATGATGCTGCAACTGCAGTGATTGCAGCCGTGTTGAATTTGTAATCATTTGCAATTTGTAGGATAGTGCAATCTTCACATACTTTTGTGCGTTGTATTGCACTTTTAATAGCCAGGAGTGCATTAGAATAATTTTTAGTGAAATTCATATCAAAATTCCTTTTGAAGTAAATGTAATAAAAATTGTGATTGATAATAAAAATTTTATTTAACTTTATTTATATTATTTTTTATGTATTTTTATTTAATTATTTCCAGTTTTCGTAAAGATAATCCTTGAATACTTGACCTATTTTAGTTTAATTGCAAGATTAAAATGTTAATTTAAAGTACACTTAAAAGAAACGAATGATAAATTTCCTAGTAAAATGTATGAAGTATTCAATTTTTAACAAAATAATTATCCCACGTTTGATTTTTAATAAATATTATTAATGAATAAATAAGCATTTATAAAGTTATAACCCCCAAACTTTAACTTCATAAATATTTGTGGTTGCTTAAAGAACGATTTGAATTATTTTATGCTGATTCCTTTAAAATTTTTCCAGTTTTATTTTGTCAAGTTAACTCTTAGACTGAAATTAAAATAATAAACTCTTTACAAATCATGTTCATTAGAATATCTCTCGTATTAAGTGAAGTCCTTTTGTATGCGTGGGAAACGTAATTGAGATCTAACGATGTTTTTTGTAAATTGGTCTCTGTATAAATTTCGTTTATTTGCGTATATCTCTTGGTATTATCTACTCTGTCTTTGATCTGTCTGTTATTTCTGTAGTCCGTCATCACAGCTCATCTACTTTCTTGAAAAAAGGGAGAGGCTCATTTCACAGCAAAATGCTTTCCAATCCGGAGTTCGTTCAGTAGATAAGAATAAATCTGATTTCGATTCTAAAAATGTTTTCATGACAGTTTTAAATATAGATAGTTGCATTTTTTTTCACAAGTACTCTCTTTAACAGTAATTATTTTTTAAACTATTAAATGAGAATTCATTGCCTCATTTTATTTTAATTATTTTTCTCATTTGCATTATTTTATTTTACATTTTATTCATCAATTTAAATATTTATTAAAGCGCAATAAAAATGAATGAAGTTTTTGTTGAAAACGCGTGCTCTGTTACATTAAATTAATTTTTATTTAGACTTCTTTTCTGTTAAAAAATTATGTTGAAAATAATAATTGATTAAATACCTCTCAAGTGTGGAGCTGTCAGTTTCGAATTATACCCTAAAAATTTTTTTTCGCATGATTTCCTTAAGAACATATATTTTAAAGTGAAAACTCTGATAGTTCTGAAGAACAGAGAAGCATTATTCAAAAAATGCTATAAATATCACTATTTTTATCCAATCTTTTAAAATTATTTTTTTGTAATGCAATGCTTTCTTTTAAAATTTAATGAGATTCAGTGCTGCAAAGGGCGAAGGGTATGGCAATTCTTTTTACGATGGAGCAAGCAGTGGGTATGCCCTTTTCGCCCCAAAGAAACACACACAGAGAGAAAGGGTGATGCACGCCCGAACCAGGGACCCACTGCATCGTAATTAGGGAAGATAACCACTTCACCATCGATCAATGTTTTAAATGTATTTAAAAATATATACTCTGCTAGTATATTCTACTTTATATAAGGTCCAAATGAAATATTAATAAAATATTTTTTATTTGTATCGCGTTTTCTATTTAATGCCAGGAATGAGATGAGTTAAAATGTCTGAAATATTTTGTCTGAATTTCTAAAACAACTAAGATCTGAAATAATTTGTATTTTTTTATGTATTAAAGTAATGTTTTTCTTACTTTAAAAATAACTCCTTCTTTCATAATCTTAAGGCATTCCTTCTGATTAAATCTGTATAATTTCATAAGAAAACCGCTTATCATCGATTTTTATAAGAAAAAAAAATCCCTAGAACTCATTAGCATTTTGTTTTTTCTCTTATATTTTTAAATGTTTTTTTTTTGTGTTGTTTACAGATATCTCTAGTGATTTTAGCAGAATATGATTTTCGTAACGTAAATTTATTTTTTAATAATCAAATTTCTTACTTAATATCTTTATTTCATTAGAAATTATTTTTAGAGACATTTTTTTACAGAGTAAAACTTTTTCTGCTAACAAAGTCAGATTAAAAAAATAGTTATAAAGTATATTATATTTTCCAATGGTTATTTGCAAATACAATATATATTTGTAATGATTATTTGCATATTTACTGCATATCTGCGAATATAACATTATCTTCATACACTGTATCGAAGTATATAAAACTATTTGCGGATACTTATCAAGAAACTAAGTATCTTCTTTGTCACAACCACATCATCAAAAACTATTAAAACAATTTTCACACACAAAAATTTCTGCAAAATATCTGCAATAAATTGCATATAATTTAACAGAAACTGATAAATTGAAATAACTATAATTACAAAAATAGCTTCCACGAAATATTATCGCACAATCATTTGCAGTTTCATATAATTTACCTAATCAATAAGAACAAAATTACTTCGGTATACTTAGACCATAGTGGCCTAAATTACACATTTAGTATAATTACGTGACGCATATTTGCTTTTCATTCAATTTTTTTTCCAGTTTAGTTCAAAAATTTGTAAACTATCCATTCATAACTGAACAATAAAATATTGGCTTGGTTTGAGTTATAATTAACGTTATTTATTTAAAAATACCATTATTTATAGATTTAAAAAGTCGATAATTTTTTTTAGACAATTTTATAGATTTTTAAATTTAATTATTTAAAAGTACTTTTAAATATAGAAAATAATTAGTCATTGATGATTATTCTCTCCTGTTCGAGGGTTCGGTTTTAATCTTGGTCCTAAATGTATTTCTAGTTGCTCATTATCTTATTTAAATTATATATCTGATAGAATTAGCACTCGTATACAAAAAAAAAAAAAAAAAAAAACCCGGAGAAATAATGACAACAAACTTTTATTGTTTTTCAAACATAATTCTATTAGTAAATGCCACATCTATATATAACACTTCAAGTCTGTGTGTGTAGGTGATATAAAATATAATCGTAATATCTCAGATGATATATTATTCAAATATACAGCACGTAAAAAAAACTTATTTTATTAGAAAGTACCAGACTGTGAAAAATGTTGCATATTTAGAAAGAATAGCTGAAAATAAACATACCACTTCAGTTGTTAATATTATTTTTACAAAATTGTTTTCATAAATACACTTACTGTGAGAAATATTTTGGAAAGAAGAGAATAAAGAGGAAATTTTTACGAAATGAATTATTTTTATATATGTGTTATTTTTTAAAAGTAAAAATTTTATTCTATTGAATTCTAACAATAGACAGTACGATTTATGCTATTCATATTTACATGTAATACAAATCTGCAGAAATTCGTCACACACACATAATACTTTAAATAACTGATACCTATTTGATTAAGCAATTTGTAAGCGATATTATTCAAGTAATTATCTAATCATTAAATGTTGTCATTATCAGTGTCAGAGACTTTCTTATTTACTTTTTTTCTATCGTATTTTGAAACTGATAACAACTAGATGTGGGAACATAAGATGATCCATTGTTTGACAGGTGCTGAAAGAAAAATTTTCTGAGTGACAATTTTTGATAAAAGTTACACAAAACTTTTAAAGACGTTTGGCATTAGAATTGCACAAGATCTGGAGATGTTTTGAGTAAAAATTGTTTTCTTTGTAGTCACAAAATAGAATTCCATATATAAGTATTTTAAATGTTAGCGAATATAACTTTAAGATATAATTTCTTTTTTAGGCTTTTGTGACAACTGTTTAACTCAAATCATATGCTACAATTGTATCTGTGCATTCTTATTTTTAAATATTTTATAAACATAAAGTTGAACAGTATAAAATTCAGATCATTTAGGACAGAAAGACAATCTGAATAATTCAATGTATGTAACCTATTTAAAGGTTCTAACTATAGTTAATATAAAATGTAATCAAAACCTTTAAATTTGGGATCAAATCTGTACGTTTTTTTAAGTCTTCACCATTTTTTAACTCAGTGAAAGGCTGATTTATAAATTAATTTTGATGTTTCAAATAAAAACAATTGTAATCTTTGATTCTTAATTTATAAGTTTCAAAGATCTACGATATTTAGTTAGTAATGGAAAATTGAAAGTATACACTTTATCTCAAATTAAAGAAAAAGTAAATGAATCTGTGGGCGCATAATTATTTATTCCTTCAAAATATATTTTTTTTAATGCAAGCAGCGTATATTTTCTGTATATCATGGCTACAGCGAAACAAACATTTGTCAATGTGAGCAGTTTGCCAAAATTATTTCGAAGTAGTATTTACAGCTCCAAAATTTAGAAGAGTAAGTAAGAACGCGAAAGAAACCGTTCTACGAAAATCCTGCTTGTGTGTAAATGGAAGGGTACAAAATATTCGTATAAAAGGAAAAAGATGCATAAAAACTGTGTACAAACATTAATTCTTTGAAGCGATAGAAGAAACATAAAAAGGTGTTTTAAGCAGAAATTATAGTATATCTGTGTATATCAGAAATTATGGTGCTTATCTGTAAGTCACAAATTTACATTTCCAAATGATATAAAAATCCTCACTTCTAGGTATGCTGATTCCGGTTCACATGGTCAACCGACCAAAATAATTTTTTAAATAGAAAATATATTTTTTCCCCAGCAAATGTGGGATTAATACGAATTCTTCTTGTTTCCTTACTAAAACTTGTCACACGCCACACTGAATCGAGACTCGTTTTTAAACAGTATTTGATTCCAAAACTTTTGCATTAAATATCAAACTTTAGCAGCACATTTGCTTCTGTCTACACATTGTTTAGAAGACAACTGATTATACATCTTTATTCAAGTGCTTATAGATCATTTCGATGAAGCCTATTTCAGGTTTTCAGACAAGAGAAATCTCGTTACAAATCACCCATATCTATTAAAAGAAATTATTGTGTCTTTTGGAACAAAAAGGTTGTAGCATAAAAACGTTCCTTGTTTTGTTCCATAGTTTAATAAGATATATTGCTCATCTTCTGCGAGATTTCTTCCTTGGCTAAAACTAAATAAGCTTTCGAAAACCCCTCCTAACCCCTGTTGGTATTTAGCTAAAAATCTGGATGGATTATTTCAACTTAGATCGAGATTCCATCAAACTGTTATATCAAGCCTCTTAAGTGACCACTCAAGAACCCTCATTTTTAAGAAAGGTAAAAAAAAAATGTACTCACACACAAAGTTCCATTGGTGTATAGCTGATATGGCTTAACCTGCTCATATTTTGATGTGTTAAAAATTTAGCAAGGACGAAGTTGTGAGGGACCCTTATCTTTAACTTTTTAGACATTTTGGAAATTTTCGGATTCATGCAGATTATCTAACTCGGCTCTAGATAGACTCAAGATTAGCAACAATAGATACATTGCTTATCTTTCGCCGTGGTAGTAGAAGAACAACCTTAATCCGTTGATATGTAACAGTTCATGTTTCTTCGTATCGATTCCACAACCTTGAGAATGACACTCCAACCGCACCCGGTTGCTAATTTTTGCTGTTCCGGATATAAAGATCCAAAATCTCCCGAAAATATGCAACGCTATGAGTTCTGATGAATCAAGTTGTCTTGAAATTTACTTATCACTTTTTCAAAAATAAAAGTTGAAAAATTGAAATATATAATTTTTTGAGACAGTGAAAAAAGAAATTTCTGCAAAATAACTATTTCTGGACTTATATCTTATTTTTTTCTGTTATAAACGCTTCTTGCTGTGTTTTAAATTATGGATGCTTTATTTGACAATACATATTGGTATAAATATTTGCAGGGAAATTTCCTCAAACCACGTCAATCTTACCTAATTTTTTTTAATCATATAACCCTTATCTCTGTGCAAGTGTATGTGTGTCTATATATATATATATATATATATATATATATATATATATATATATATATATATATATATATATATATATATATATATATATAATTTAAATCTGTAAAATAGTTGTATAAATAAATACTATATAAATATATAAATATTCATTTATAATTATTACATACAGCTTTTATAAAAATATTAGTTTTAGGATTTCATCGCTAAGTGTTTGAAATTAATAATTCACATCAGAACAGTGCATGGGCAGAAAATGTATAAAATTTTTCGCAGAATGTATAAACAAACATTTTATTATGACTGTTTTAGAAAATGTGCAGAGAATATAACCAAAAGTTGTTAGGAAGCTTACACGATTCTTTCTAGAAAATACACTAATTACTTTTATTAAATTCTAGATTCAGGATATAATTTTTCCTAGGCATTATGTCATCATAAGCAAAACTGAACTGGCGAAAATTCAAATTACATGTATTTCAATACAAAAGTATCAAGTAATGTAAGTGATGTTCACTCGGTAAAATAATATTTAGAATACATTCGAAAATTCTGAGCGATTTCCTGGCAGTTGTCACATATTTCGTTTCGCTTGACTTCGTTAGCGGCAGACGAAACGTACGTAAAAATATTTTTTCAGGAAAGAGCCGTAAATGCTTAAATAAATTAAAGGATGCCAATCAATAATAAAAATATAACTAAAGTATTAGGATTTTAATCAAACGCGAAAAGGATAGAAAAATCAAGTTCGAAAGAATAGAAGACACAAGTACATCAAAGCATAAAAGTTAATAATGAAAATAGAAATTACAGTTATAAAATATTAATATGTATCACTAAAAATAAAATTAAAATATAATTTTAATGAAACGAAAATGTGAAAATAAGCAAATCTAAATATAAATATGGCGAGCTAAGTTTTCAGTTGATTGGATAAAAAAAATACTTAAAAATATGTTTATTATTATATTTCAGTAAACTTTATTACCACGTAAAATGTTCGGTATTAAAAAAGAAACTTAAAAAATAAACTGAATTGAAATGCAAAACGAGAGACTCGTTCTCATTGATTATTTAAGTGACAAAGATTAATTTAAAAAATGAATATCTGAGCAATTCACAAAATTCAGTTAAAAAAATCATTTCAGTTATCTTCACAAAAAGTTAAAATGAGGGGTTAAAACAAACTATTCAAAAGTATCCATAATGAAGAATACCCTAACGAAGCCAACAATATAGTGAACGTCTATCTTCTATATTCATCTAAAGAGGTTTGAAGTTCGATTTGGCAGGAGAAAGGAAAAACCGCCAAGCATTTTACCAAATGCAAAATTCTGCTAAAAAGATTATATGACAGCTGTGCTATATCGTTTTATTTCGATCTATGGCTACAGGAAGTAGAAGACGTCAGTCATTTGATAATTTGAAGATATTTCAAGGAATCATTTCTCTGATTTTCAAAGAAGCTTGTCAGCTTAAAGAACTTCTTGAAAATAACGAAGATAGTGTACTACATCTGTATAAGAAGCAGTACTCACTCTCTTTCCAACCATCCTAAAAACTTATTTGGTATTACATTGCCAGCATGTACTCTTAGAAATTATTAAATATTTTTTTCCTGTATGAAAGATGCGATCCAATCCCTAATTGATAGAATTGGAACAGTTGTCTTCGCTATTTCCGGTACTTTGTTTTTTCTTGATGTTCAAGCACGGCAGGTGAAATTTTTGTGATTAAACTTATCTCAGCCAAAATATGATTGGGAAACTGTACTATATTATCTGCATGTTTCATCATCGGGAATTGATGTTACGCTGTAAGCTGAAAGAAGATGGACTCATTATGCATTCAAGTTGCCTATAGACATTACAAATTCAGAAGCATCAATTTGCAAAATTTCCAAGAGATCAGGAAAAGCTAAGGTTATACAGAAATTCAAGTTTTAATTGCTTGGGTTTTATACATTGTCTCATAAAGCTGCATTAAAGGATATAGTATGCGCGCTATCTTACAATATTTTAATTGAACTATTACTATATACATCTTAACAACACTATTATTATATACAAGTATTGGAAATAAAGACTATCGCACACTTTATTCTTTCTGCATATTTGGATTTCCCTTCACCCTAACGGGATAAAACTATATTAAAAGAAATTGATGATAAAGGTTAAAGTAGAGAGTATAATAAGCGGATAAAACCCAGGTAATATGTCATTTTTGGAAGGATGTCGATTATCTCATCTATTTACAGTCTGAGTAAAAACTTTAAGACCAGTAGACATTTTTGAGAAAATGGAAACATTTAAACTGGGGAATTAAAATACCATTTGATTGATAATTATTAAGTTTAAGTAAAAGTAAAAAAAGTAGAAAAATGCAAATATTTTATTATTAGAAAATATTAAACACACAGATGAATATTTAAGCCTGAGTAAAAACTTTAAGGCCAATATAGAAAATAACATATTAGAAAAAAATTACAAATTCTTAGAAGGTTGTGTAGGAATCATTTCTTCGAATTGTTTCAAACATTTTTGTTTTCATGGATGACACGAATTTTTGACAAAGGGTGGGGTCAGTTTTATACCAGTCATCTTCGATAGTAAATTTCAGCTCTGTTATTGCTGTAAAATGTCTCCCATTTGCATAAACTCTTCTTGCTAAGTCACTCCAAATGTTCTCGATTGGGTTGAGGTCAGGTGATCTAGCTGGCCATTTCACAGTTTCAACATTGTTGACTTGGAGCAAATTTTCTGTGCTGTTTCTCGAATGGATCGATGCATTGTCTTGCTGATATTTCCGATTTCCTCGAGCAAGACATTCAGTATTTGGCAAAAGATGATTTGTTAGGACATTTTGTTATCCTTGTGAATTTATTCTACCTGAAACGAATGCAATTGAGCCCACACCATTGTAAGCAAAACTGCCCCAAGTCATGACAGACCCTTCCCCTAATTGGCGCAAGGAGAATATTTCTTTTTCATTTCTTATATCATGCCAGTAGAAATTCCAGCCATCTGATCCATCCAAATTCCATTTTTTTTTGTCAGAAAAAATAATTTTTATCCATTGGTTGTCCCAGGTCATGACTTTCTGGCCAAAGTCCAAACGCTCTATTTTGTGCCTCTGCAGTAACTGATGCTCAGTCAATTTTGCTGTATAAGTGTTACATTCCAGACCTTCTAATTGTATTATAAATCGTTTTTGACAAACTTTTAAACTTGTCGTTGGAATCAGTTTCCTGGTTGAGTATTTTCACTAAGATGCAAGTTTGCAAACTCTTCTTTCATCACGCGAGGACAAAGGTTTAGGTCTTCTCCCAGTATTCTTTTTACCATGATTGTCTTTCAATTAAAAAAAAATATTGACTAGTCTTTGATATAACTATATTTATCGTAATCGCACGATTACTCATTCCTGTTGAAGACAAAGTTTCGATCTGTCTTCTTTCATGATCAGTTAACTTCTTACGCCCCCCCCCCTCCTTCACCATCGTCACAAAGATCACCAATACTTCGAAGAAATGTATGATACATATGAAAAATTGCAGAGTTGTCACAGGCTAATAGTTTCAATGGTAATTATACGATTATATTATATTTATTTTTAAAAAATGACTAGTGGTCTTAAAGTTTTTACTCAGGCAGAAATACTAACTTTGTAAATAACCACATGTTTCTGATAATTATGTATTTACAAATTATGTTTATAGCATTTATTTCTTATCAATGAAGTTTAATAATAATTATTATTATTTGTATCACTTTTATTTCATTTTACATTTCCTCAAAAATTTTTACTGACCTTAAAGATTTTACTCAGGCTGTATCTATCTAATTTTGTTTGCTTCAATTTCCTGTTTATCGAGATTTCTGATAACAATAAACATCAAGTCTTGTCTTCAAAAGCCTTCTAAGGGTCTATCTTCAAAAGTTGTGAATCTCGTCTTGCAATACCCTTGTTTTTCTCATGATGTACATCGGTTATTCCCTAGAAGGAATTAAATAAAATCTTCGCATTTATGCTTCGAATGCAGAGCATTTGACATCGTTTATATAGAAATATTAAGGAGATAACATAATTTTATAAAAAAATAATTTAATTTTTAAAGAAAATTATTAATTTTACTTCATAGTGATTAGTAATTTTAACTTATATATTTAATGCTTGTTTTATTAAAACTTGTTTTGTTTCTATTAAACCTATTTTCTTCTTTTACATAAATCCTTTTTGTTGTGTTCACAAGGCATTTAATAAATTTGTACTTGGTTACAAATGTTAATATTAACATGTAAAAATATGAAGTTTCTTTATTTATTCTCTATTTATATTAGAGATAAAATGAATGTTAATTTCACTTGATAGAGAACAGCCTGACCAGCACTACTTTTTTCTTTATTTGCTATTTATTATTTCTCTGTATTTAATACGATGAGACTAAGCAGTCCTACCCCCTTTTCTGTTCATTTTCTTTTAGACATATAATATTTAATAATATTTTTACAACATTATTTTCCTAATTGGTTTATTATCGTAAAATGATTAATATATATATAATTTTAAAGTTATTAAATAAAGTCTAGTTTTTTAAAATTTTAATTTCCTTTTTCCTTTTTTTTAAGTTTAAGTTGAATATAGTTTAAAATAACAATAAACATCGTTCCTCTCGAAAAAGAGAATGATTAAAACAGTACAATTACCCCCACTCGCTTCTTATAATCTTCCAGAAACTACATTAAATACGTAAATTAATATTTGAATTATATTTGAAATAATAATGTATATCACTCCCCTCATTTGAATTTTCAGAATAATTTTGATCAATTGGTGCTCACTATTATTACGAGAAAAAACACATTTTTCTTATTTTTATGACTGATGAAATGAACAAGTCTATTATTCATCCAAGATTGTACATTCCGAAATGGCAGCATGTAATAGTTCTTATATATATATATATATATATATATATATATATATATATATATATATATATATATATATATATATATATATATATATATATATATATATATATATATGTGTATGTATGTTCATGTTTAATAAAAACAGATCACTTTTGTAATAATAGTTAATACATTTTTGTTCGTTTTTCTGCATATTTAAACAAGGAAATAAATCCCATAAAATTTAAAAATAAACAATTAGAAGAAAAAATTTATGAAACTAAATTCTGCTTACATTTTTTAAAAATTCATAATTATATGCAAAATGAAGCAATTCTTGATCTATTTGCAGTGAAATATTTATCATTATGTAGAGTTGTTCTGTGAGTGACAAATAAGAATTTAAAATTATTGTTCACCTATTTCTAAAATTGGACTTTCATTCATTAACTTGTTTTACAATTGCATTGTTGAGAATAGTAAATGCACGAAAAAATCTCTCATGTAATCTGAAAAAGGATACAATTCAAACTATTTCGAGAAAAATATTTCCTAAATATATAAAGTAAGATAAATGAAAAAACGGTCATTGTTTTCATGTAGTATCTAGACTAAACATTTTAAATAAATCTTGTTTTGTCTGATGCGAGAACATTTTCATGGATAGTGAGTCGTATTCGAGAGTCATAATAAAATAAAAACCCAGAAATATTCGATCTTCGAAACAGAAACGTAACACATATCTCATATTGTTTGTTCATCAGTGGCTGGGACCGAATCTGAAACTTTTCAATCCGACTAATTAATATTCATTGTGAAACACTGGCCCATACGGATTTAAGGAATGGTATATTTACCTAAGAATGGATTGTCCGGGATACTTTAAGAAATGCTTAATTCTAAGAAATGCAAATGTTAGTAATAAGTGCAAGTTAAATCCAAATGAGATAATAAAATATCTTCTTATTTTTTGTTGTTGGTTTCCCGATTTTTGCTAAGATAAATCCTTTTACGCAATGAGTTATCAATATAATTGTGGAAGGAATTAATAGATCTTTTACATGGCATGTGTGGAAAAATATTTTTATAGTGATTTGAAAATCCGTGTTGAGTACGAGTGGTGCTAAATGATTGAAGGAAAGTGAGTTTGTTGTCTGTGGTTCATAAAAAAAGATCAAAAGAGCTCATACTCTAATGATTAAGTGAAAAATTAAATTTTTTGTCTATTTTCTATAACTAAGAAACTTTAAAATAATAAATCAAATTTTATTTGTATTATATTAATGATGTATATTATATTAATTGAGAGATTATATTTTAGTTTTAAATCATAAATCAGTTTTGAAAAAGTCAAAAAATATTTGCTTTAGCTAATTAATTTATTTAAATTTCTATTCAAAGCATCATTGGGATATATATTTTAAATTACATGCGTAATCTTATTAAACTATATGACCATCTCTTCTTTCGTTTCTCGATATCCATTTGAATTAATTTTATTTTTCACAAGTATTCTAAGTGACAATTATTCTTAGATGAGGAACAATAATTCAATTTTATTAAAAAAAAAAAAAAAAAAAAAAACAAATTGCATTTTTTAAATTAACTCTTTAATTTTTACGCCATTACTTTCATAACTGCATTTGCAGAACGAAAGTGAGAAATGTATTTATCCGATTCCATATCTCTTCAAAAAATAAAAATTTGTATCAGTGTTAAGATGCAGAATTAATATCCTAAATAATGAAAATAATAATTAAAAATTACGAGGAAAATTTAACTAAAATATTTGAAGGGTGAGATATTATCTTAATAGGATAATAATAAACATTTCGATAAATATTTTGATAAATTTAAAAATTATTTGGTAAACTTAAATAATTGGAAAATGTAATGATACGAAATTTACTGAAATGTTTAAAATCTTCAAGTGAAAAAAGAAAGGAAAAATTCCTGCTAAGTGTGACAGATGATTAAACAGTTAACCTTACAGTCATTAGATGGCGTCATAATTGTATCATATTTTCCGAAACGATGGCTGCAGAAGTTATACCTAGGTTAAACAAAAGCAGTAAGGAAAACGCTAAATTGAAAATAATTCATGTGCACAATACATACAACAATCTGATTTTAATTCATTTTGTGTAGTATGCGCAACATTTTTATTTTCATAAGTGTTTTCATAGAAAGTAATACTTTTAGCTTTTCTAAAAGTTCTCGTAGAAAGGGTTTTATATATTTTTATTTTGAAGCTTATGGGTTACACTTTATTTTATTCTGAGTGGTTAAACGAAGATGAAAATTTTAACAAAATCAGACATTTCTATGATTTCTAAAATCGAATATTTTATAGATATTAAAAGTAAGCAGTATGAGTTCTTTTATTTTCCTATTTATATATTATTTATAACAAGTTTAAGTGAGCAATTTATATATATATAGCAAAGAATAGTAGACATATGATAGAAAAGAAAACCGACATGAAATTCATCATTATAAATTATAAAATAAAAGTGGCTGGAAGAAGGACAGTAAAAAATTTTAATTCCAAAAATAATCTGTTATGACTGTTTATATATATCTGAACAAACTTTTAATTATTTTACTTTTATTTTATTTTTATTTTTTTTTTGTAAAATAAAGAAGTAAATAGTAAATGATATTTTCTTTAAAAATGACTTTTTATGTATTACAAACTAATATAAATGATATACGTAAAGAATATAAATTATAAAATGTGTGCAAACATATAATATAAGCTGCCCACATAGAATGCCATTCATATTTAATATAAAAATACATTCCTTGATTACTCGCTATCGATTTTTCGCTATTTCCCTTTGTGACAGTTCAAATACAGAATGCGCTGGCTAAAGCTTTTAATTTAAGAAACAAACATTTAAATTTAAATTAAAAAAAATATGAAATGTTAATCTCAAAATATTTGCTAAAGGATTTTAAGAGATTTATCCTTGTAATGTTTTTTTTTTTTCATATTTACCAATAAAAGCGTTTTATATAAACAACAGAATCCAATGCAGTATTTTCAGAGCCCCTTCTTTCTCTTCTCGCCATCTTAAGTGAATCATACGGGCTCTGGATAATACTTAGTTTTATCAAAGAAATAGACTGCGCTTCGGATTGCTCGAAGATAACAAAAGTGTAAGAACGTCAGAAACATCGTCACTATAACAAATCGCGAAAGAAGTATTAAAAGAAAGCAAACAACACTCTGGCGAGAGGAGACATCAAATTCTTATTGTCCACAAAAAAAAATGAATTCAATTCCTATATATATATATATATATATATATATATATATATATATATATATATATATATGTATGTATGTATGCATGTATATATTTGTAACTAGTTTGTTTTTGATTTTAATATCCAAACATATTTATTTGCTTACAACTTACAGCAATTCTCTAGTTGTTTTCAAACACTAATAAGTGAAACTATTATGAGCTCTTTATGAAATAGTTTTATATGAATTATTGATTATTTAAATGGGTGTAAACTGTAATAGCCTCTTGTCCGAATAAAAAAAGTTTACGTAATATTTTTTTACCTTTCTCTTTAATCTTTCTCTACAATCTTTATTAAATGCTTTTCAACTGTTAAAATCATTATATTTAAACGTATCAATAAGTTTAGTATCAATACTTTTTTTATTAAACAAAACAATTACAAAAGGCTTTCA
This sequence comes from Latrodectus elegans, assembly GCA_030067965.1. Taxonomy (NCBI): domain Eukaryota; kingdom Metazoa; phylum Arthropoda; class Arachnida; order Araneae; family Theridiidae; genus Latrodectus; species Latrodectus elegans. The sequence goes on along the minus strand of CM057809.1, from coordinate 75,025,503 downwards.
TCAGATAATATTGTTTTAAAGAAAAATGCATTGACTATGATAAATAAAACTCTATGTTTAAAAAAATTGGATCATCAAAAAAATTCAAATTTTCTACAGAATTTTTTACACAGATAAAAATTTGAAAATAATAATAAATCTAACTAGGAAATCTTTATATAATTTTGACTGCTGAATAAGTAGTTTTAATGTATTCGCTTTTAAAATTGATGCGCAATTCACACAAATATGGGCTTGGTAATTTAGTTGCGATATAATTTTACCAAACACATACTGTATAATTTATGAATAAAATTATAATTTCAAAAAGCTGAAAAGAAATTTTGGACAGTTTAATGCAAAATTTTACAGTGAAATCATGAAGTGTTTACTTAGTGAAGAAAAAAAAATGAAAATAAGTAGAAGAAAATAAAAAAGAAAAAGAATATCTCGTCTTTTCTTTATTTTATGTCCAAAGTAAAAAAAAAAAAAAAAAAAAACAGATATAGAGAAAAGTTAAAGAAAAGGAAATCGTGAACTTTCTGAGAGTAATTAACGCACACTCATCATTCTGGAGGAAGATTCTCGAACTAAATTCGATCTTCTGAATGATGGTGAAACGTACAAGGTGGAGTGATGTGTGTGACTTTGTTCCATGCCTCGACAAAATCCCATGGCTACCCCATCTTTGTGTCAAATTTCAAGGCTTCTTACTCCACAACTTTTTGAAAAATCTCGTAGCTTTATTTTTAATTACTTACTCAACTAGTAACACGGCAGCCTCTTAGATGCCAAGGCCTACTGTGTCCATACCTGCTTTCTTGATCGAAGGTCGTATATGTAGCTATATATACATTTTATCTATAAGCGTCTTTATACAAATTAGGCTTATGATTTTAAAGCTTTTTTTCTCTCACTTTTCTTTCTTTCATATTCTTTTCATTTACAAATACTCAAATCACTGGTAAAAGCACTTTGTAATGACTTAGATAGAAAAAAAAAAGTGGCTTATTAAAGTTAAAAAAAACTCCGTAACTTTACTTTTTTCCACTGTTAAGCAAATGTGTGATAACAAATATGCAATTTCAAGTCTTCTACAGGCATTCTATGTAAAATGAAATAATAAAATAATTGTAAAATTTATAGATTAACACTCAGTAGCAGTAAATTATCATTTTCTTAAATTAATTGATTTTGAACTAAGAAATATTTTAAATTGCTTTCTATTATTCAAATTTTTTATAATGTTTTTCCTTCATTCACTTTTACTTATTTTCTCAGATTAAATTTTCCGTAGAGCTTCTTAACATTCAATAATGTAGCTTCTCTTGTTATTCAAATTTGAATTACAAATTTAAAATAACTTCAATACATTAAATTTAATATTAATTTAGTTTTAAAAACAATGAAATATAAAAAATGAGGAAGTAAACACACAATCAATACTTATATATAAATTAATATAAATGTATCACGATTCCCACTTAATGTGTTTTATTTCTTATTTGGACCAATAAATAAATTCAAATGTTCAAAAATATCTCCATCGTTTCAAGCAATCCACACAATAATGACTGAAACAGAAATAAATCAACCAAATTTTTCCTGAATCCTTCTCTGATCCTCCTCCACTGAATAATTACAATATTGGTAATCACAGTCGTGAGAGACTTCAAGGAGATATTCCCATCCTAGTTGCTTTTCGCTTCCCTCACAATTTCAAATTAGAAAAAAGCCTCTGATTTCATTTTTTTTAAACAATTTTATTTGAAAAAATACTTTTCCAATTCTTCCTTGATGATGTAAGAATTTTTTGTAGTAATAGATTTCAATCAATTATGTTTAGCAGAATAAGTCCGCGGCTCATTTCTCCTTGTAGTTCCTTCACTAAGTAGGATATTTTTTTAATTCCGACTTTTATTGCTTTTCAAGAACCACAAAATAAAATTCATAATTTTCCTAACATTAGTTTTAATTAAATTTTCAATGAGTAATTAAATTTACATAAAAAACTTAATCACGTTTATTATATATATATATATATATATATATATATATATATATATACTCCTTAAAATAAGTAGAAGGACACTTGGTAATTTATTTAATTTAGTGAGTTGTTCTTTAGTTAAATAGGGGCTTTGTAGTCGTTTTATTCTTTTCTGCGAAAAAAATTTAATTTGTTTAAAAGTTACGCTGTTTTTCCGTTCTCAGAAATGCCTAAAGGAATACCTTTGAACGATTTTCGAAAAGGCCAAATTTTCGCATATCAAAATGATAGTAAAATTGTCAGAGAGATTGCTCAATTGTTGCAGGTGAGCCCTAATACAGTTTTAAACTTTATCAGAAATCCTTATAAAAATGGAAAAAAGAAAACTGGTAGGCTGAAAAAGTTAACACCACGTGAAGAAAGAAAACTTGCTCGTGTGCTTAAGAAGAACAAAGGAAATGTTTCAAAGGCAAGAAATCAAGCAGGACTTAATCATGTGACGAAACAAACAGTTTACAACTATATTAAAAGTTCTCAAAAATTCATTTTCAAAAAGCAGAAACCTTATCCTAGTGGACACAAGCTGACATTGATAACCGTTTAGCATGGGCTAAGGAGAACATGTCTTGGACTACAGAATTCTCTTCTATGATATTTTCCAATGAAAAGAAATTTAACTTAGACGGTCCAGACGGATATCAGCACTACTGGCATTGTCTGGAAAATGAAGATGAACACTATTCAAGACGACAAATGGGAGGAGGGTGTTTAATGATTTGGTTAGTTGTTGGATACGGAGGAAGGACAAGTCTGGTTTTCTTAAATGGTAAGCAAAAACACACAGACTACATTCAAGTTCTGAATTCCGAGCTTCTTCCACATGGGTCTGACTTGGCGAGTGAATAATGAAAGTTTCAGCAAGACGGAGCTTCCATTCACACCGCGAGTGGAGTCAAGCATTTTGGTCCCTAACAAATAATATGAATGTTTTACCATGGCCAGCTAAAAGTCCTGACCTTAATATAGTGGAAAACATCCGGGCAATGCTAGTTCACCGAGTTGATGCTGATGGAAGGCAATGGGATTCGCTAATTCAGCTTCGAGAAGTATTGAATGACTCGTGGAACAATTTTTGTCAAACAGAAGTTCAATCTCTATACAATTCACTTCCAAATAGATTATTTGAAGTTATAAAAGCCAATGGGAATAACATTCCTTATTAAAATCACAATTTTTTCATTCATTATAATGCTGTCCTACTTTTTTTTTAAAAAAGTTTCAAGAAAGAGAAACTATTTTTGTTGCCATTAATATTTTATGTTTGAGTATCATAATTCTGATGTTAAAATTATATTTTTAAAATATTTGTACAATGTTTCTAATAAAAAATTTTAGTAAAAATATAAAATAGTTTTCGGTTATTGTTACAAAATCATTGTCTCTATATTTTTTTACGTAGTGTGTGTGTATATATATATATATATATATATATATATATATATATATATATATATATATATATATATATATATATATATATATATATATACACTAAGTAAAAAAGTAGAGGGACATTGATTCACCTGACTGCATTTGGATTCACCCGACTGCATTTTATGTAGGGAACATGTTGACATGGATGGCGAGCATCTTTGGAAATGTTCTGCCCTCCAGGAAGCCCGCTCTTCTTCACATTTCAAGACGCTCTCCACTCCTGGAGATACTTCTTTTCTTTATTGAACTGCGAACTGCAAGACTTATTATGCTCGAAAGAGCCAACATAAGGACGTAATTTAAATGTATGTATATATATATATATATATATATATATATATATATATATATATATATATATATATATATATATATATATATATATATATATATATATATATATAAGAATAAGTTCTTTTAAACATGCTGAAGTACACCGGTGTTTATTCGCGTGTTACAAACATGTATTTATTTCAATAAATAGAAATATCAACCACTATTATTTTAAAAATTGATGTAGCATAATTAAGGAAATTATTTCAATTTCTTCGTCTAGTGCCTGAAAATGATCTTTTTAAAAAATGAGGTGGAAATTGAAGTTGAAAAATGGAAATATTCTAAAATAAACTGCAATGCGATATCAAATATTTGATTGCAGTTCTCATTTTGAAGAAAAATAATCCTAAAATCCTACAGATTGCAGTCCACCTGACAATACACGGAATCGTTTAAATGTGGATTAGTGATGGAGAACAATTAGCAGGCTAGAAGCTGAACTGCCACAAGACGGACGCGTATATATATGCCACACTGTATTTCCTCTGTTCGTGCAATGATCTAAGAATGCTATTGAGAGGAGAATCTTGAACCTTACGTGCAACTTTTTTGAAGAGTCGTGAGAGATCAATTTGTTTTTATGGTCAGTATAGCCTGACCACACAGATCTGTTCTTGTCAACGATTATTTGTAAAAAAATATATTTACTATACGGTTTGGCCAGCAAGGTTCCCAGATCTCAGTCTGATACAATATCCGTGGGATGCTTCAGGAAAAGTCATTACACGTCGACAATCTCCGACCAGGACTTCTCTGGAATTAAAGTCAGCATATTTTTAAAACAGAAATTACAGTAAAAATTATTGATAAACAGACTCATTAACAAATTGAGAATTCGCGGTGTCGTTGATATAGTTGTACAAGGTTGCTACATTTCTCATCAGACATAAGGTATTAGTATACCAACGCTTCATGCCTGAAATCCTTTTTTTTTCCAAAATATCTCATTTTTTATGTTTGAAACTTTATTTTTGGATACCAGAGTATAACAGCACTTCAGTTTTATATTTTCTATTAAAAATGTGTGAAGTTAATATTCTTATTTTTAAATAATTTTATCTAGGTAATAAATTCCTAAACTATTATTAATAGTACAATGTGTATCATTAAGCAATTTAAAATTAAACTATTTTTTTATTCTTTTTGATACAATAATTTTTAAATTGAGATAACTATAGGAACAGCCAATTTTTATCAAAGTAAAATTTAGAATTAGCATTTAATAACATTAATAAATATAATAACAAAGTAATATTATGTTTTCGATGTTATAAATAAATAAAATTACCGCCTATTTATTTTATAGGTCAGAAATATTATAAAATACTAATTTGTATTTAAATGCCAAAGTCACGGCGATTACGTAAAACATGAGTCTCAATGTGAATTTTTTGATTTGACATATTTAATATTATATTATCTTTTAGAACATTAATTATCTGCAAATCCATAATCGGAATAATTAATTAATCCAATACTTATTCGAGGAAGTTCTAACAAAAATGCATTAATAATAAAAGTAGCTTTATATGTGTTAACTTAAATATATAATTATGAAAAGTGAAAATTTGTTGGCCAAAGAAAGTAAAGATTTTTCCCTTTAAAGTGCAAAAGAAAATGCTGATAATAAAGGTTTTACGGATTTAGTTATGTTGTATTATGTTAATTTACGTGCATGAGAGAAAGAGGGAAAGACAAAGCATATTACTCATGAATATATTACCTCAGAAAAAGATAATATATCCAAAGAAAAGCACCGACTCACACGAAGGTATGCAAAGGTATGAAAAAGATAAATCACTTTAATTATAAAAGACATTTATTCACTCGAAATTTAGATTAAATGAATCTCTCTCGGTATAATTTAATTCAAATCATCGATACTGTACTGTGTATTTCATTAAATAAAAAATATTTTAATAATTACGAGATTAATTATTAAAATTATTTATAAAGATATTTTAAAATTTCGTTTAAGTTTGAAAAAAAATCTTGTTATGTGTGGAATGTGGGCTTCACTGAAAAAATAAAAATAAATTCAGAGAAAAAGAACAAATTATATATAGAATTGCGAGTTTGTTGCAAATATTTAGGAAAACACTCTCACAAATGTTCCATTTATGTTTATATTAATAAATTTACTCAAATTTTTATGTGTTTTCTCTAGGAATCTTAAACAAATTAATCCTGGTGCTTTCCAAATCTGTGAGAAACTACTTTAAAATTATAGAAATATATTATAAATAAAATATAAAAGTTTATTTATTTTTTTTTCTAGCTTGCTTTTTTTATATTATCTTTAAGTCATTTCTATCAGGTTTTTTTTTTTTTTTTTTTTTTTTAATGTAAAATCTTTGCATCATCCACAAAAGTATTGATGTAATTTATGCAGAATTAAAGTAAAATTATTCAACTACGTTAGAACACTTTTTTTTTAAATAAAAATTGGTATTTTTATTTTACGTTTTACGCATTTGTGTCCACTAGTTTTGCGCAAGGAGCTGGGCCCTTTCGATGTACCATTCACCAATAGAAATGGAACAATACGTTCCATCATCATATAAGAACACTATCTCGCAATATTCTTCATTGGAATGTCTTCATGACCGTAAAAATGCAGTGATATCGGTGAACTAGCTTTCCTTTCAAGTCATTCTTTATAATTAGTATCAAAATTAATTCTATCTTTAAAATTTTCTTGACAATTTTTCTATTCTCATTTATCAGGTCTCTTCTTTATGTTTTCTTTTATTTATTTTTTTTCCAAATATGGAATTATTTTCATGGGATTATACATATTTTTTCTCAAAATCAACAACAGCATTCTTCTCTTCAACACTCAAATCTCTATATTTTTTTAAAACTTATCTGCTAGTTCCAATCGTAATACCCTTTGCAATTTTGACAATTTAAACTTCATTTTTAAATATTGTGCTAAACTTCTATAATGAACATATAATTTTGTAATTATAATGTTTTCAATAAATTACTTTACTTAGATATATCTAGAATTCTACATTCTATTGTTAAAAGTAAATATAAATGATAATCATGTAATTTTTAGGACATGCTAAAAATATCAATTTCTAAGAATATATTCCCCTTTTCTAATTATCTGGTATTTAGTATATTTTAGTTTCAACATTCTTTCATGATCATTTAATTTTACCGTAAAGCGAATATAGAGTGATCGCTTAGTCTTTAAATTATAAAAATTAAATATTTCAATTTATTAACTAATTGGAATTTTTATCAAAATTTCTCAAATATTTATTATTTTTTTATCTTATCAATAATACTGGGATATACCTCCTCTATTTCTTTGTCTATTACTAAAATTCATAGCACAGATATGTAAGAAATACAATGCATTTTTAGTGACTTATAATTACAACCCTAGATGACTAAAGTTCTTCAAAATATTAATCGAAATCTAGGGTATGATTTTTTAAGCATGTATATCTTAAATTTTCAGATATCAGCTAAATATCTGTTGGTACATATGGCTTTATTGGAAGAGTAAATCAAAATACGAAACAGCACCAATATCACAGAACAACAAATTGCTTTTCTCTGCTCAAAATTAGCCGTGGTTGTTACTCACTTGGTAGCATCTAGAGGTATGAATTGAGGATGTCACGGCCGCGAGTAACACTGCTTGCCATATTTGATTTTACATTATAAGTCAAGATATTTATCCAGATTTCAGAATTTGGAATAATTTCCAACTTTTCATTATTTTCTCAATATTTTTAAAAGCAAATGAGAATCGGATGTAAACACATTGTGAATGAAAACGAGCGCAAAATTAGAAATTTAAGTTTACTGACCAAGTTTTTTCAATATTTCTTAAATGATCATGATCAGAAACTTGTATTAACAGTTATTTCAGTTCTACAAATATTACAGATGCTATTTTCATAATCTTTATCATCGTAATTTTTGCCATATTTAATGATTTAATACCGTCCTAAGTTTTCTCAATTTCTTTTTTTATAACATAATAATCAGCTTATAAATAATTATATCTCTATATATAAGATATTTTTAATCATCATGTGTATTCTTTAAAATATCACAAATGAATATAAATGTATTTTGTTTTGCGAACGAAGCATATAAGAATATTCGTTTAATTCTAACATATTAGTTTTTTTTTTTTTTTTCATTCCTGAAATTATAGATTCTTTAAATTTTTTTTCTTGAAATTACATACTTTTCTTATTTTATCTGTGGATTCATTTTGAAATGAAACCTCAAGAGAGATTTATATTTACTTATTACTAAATAAATATATATAACTCTTAAAAAATGCAATTTTATTTTGATGTAAAATTTTATTAACTATTTCACCTGCGTATTTATGTATGTGTTTCTATATATACAAAAGATGTCTAAATCACGAAAATGTAAAACAATTTGATTAGATGTTTTAAACTTATATTTTCAAGTCTTGCCGTCTTCTTATTGCAATGCAATAGCCTATTCACTTTCCTTTTCTTAGGTAGGAAATACAACAAGGATTTTATTAATATAAATATATGCAGATGCTCAGATTTTAAGTTCCGGTCAAGACCATGGGAAAAACTCATTATTTCCGGATTATAATTAACTTATTAGTGTTTGAAAAGTAAATATATATATTAAGTTGAATAAAATCAAGAAATTATTACATACTCCCTCCTATTATATAATTCCAATTTTTATTTCCTACAACACATTAACAAGTAATTTTCGATTTTCTCATTTTAACAGTTTTAAAGAAGTTTCGTACTCGAAAAACAACTTGACTTCTTGTAACACTCTGTTACTAAAAGTAAATACAATGTGGTCTCTCAACAAGATAATTTAAAATGAGTATAACAATATTTAGCTCATAAAAGCTGGATTTTGAGCTATGATTGACAGAATTAGGGAATAGATTTGAAATTTTAAAATGAAGATGGACCAGAAAATGCAAGAACTTCTCAAGTCATTCATTTTATACCATTTTCGAGGAGAATTACAGCAAAAATTCAATTAATTGTGAACTATGCCAAGTTGATGCTTCTAAAATCGGAGTTCAATTGCATACATATCAAAGTGGTCTATTTAGTAACAAGTACGTTTAAAAATTAAAAAAGAAAGGAGTAAAATATACGCTTTTCTATTGCACACTGTTTACGATACCAGTATATCTTTATTTGCACAGTATTTTATTCTTAGTTTCGAAGTTTAATAAAAAAAAAAATGTGGATTATAAATGAGAGATTGAGAAAAAGCGATATAACATGCTACAATGAAATATACAAAAGCTAAATTTTAAATAGAGCTCTACCTGAATTCATCTTGGATCACTCCCAAGATATTTGTAAAATTTCCCTAGTTACAATCATAATTAGCCAACAAGAGAATTCCAAAACGAAAAGCATACATTGTTCCAATGAAGACATCCATTCCATTCTATATAACATCTAGCAATCTATGAACCAGTAAATAATAGCAAAAAAGGTTCAGAATCGCGTATCTGACTAAATACGCCTTGTATATATATATATATATATATATATATATATATATATATATATATATATATATATATATATATATATATATGACATTTAAACATATGGAAAAATTTAAAATGGGAAAACGAAAAAATTGACTGTACGCTAGATTTTCTATAGACAATACTTGAAATAAAGTTATCTTTATAATGGTTATAAAGTTATCATTATAAGTTATCTCAACCCTTATCAAAATAAAATCTCTAATGATGCTTCCATATACTAGTGAAGGATATCTGAAAAAGTAAATAAAATTATAAAGCTTTAAAAATGGTTTTTACTGCATTATTCTGAGTGTGTATATATATATATATATATATATATATATATATATATATATATATAATATATATATATATGTTAAGAACTCCATTATAAGAATAACAATAATTTAAGTATTGTCTTCAGAAAATCTCACATACAGCCAATTTTTTCGTATGTTGTTATCAGTTTTTCCAGAAGATATAAAAGTTAACTTTTTATATAATCCCAATTGTAACACTTTATTGAGTACCCGCAAAATAATGGTTACTAATATTCTCATATTACCTAAAAATGTCGTAGGTTAGATTAGATAACCCAGATACATTTTTTGGCTTATAATTTTTGCCGATTGAAGTTGTTAAACATAACCAGCCCCTTGTAATTTTGTACTGTCAAGAGACGAGACCGACACCTGGCCTGGAACCTTTTCTCTACGCCGTAGAAGTGGTATTAATGCCTATAGGTATTGTTAACGTGCACACTCAGCATAATGGTTTTTGGCTAGTTCACGTATTGAATCTGTTACCTCCCGTTCAAGAGAGCAACGTCATTCCTCACCAGGTTATCACAACCCCGCGTAACATCTAGTAAAAACAAAATTTTATTTTTCTATTCCTTAAATTGAATGAGCAGCGAAATATTGTTATTTCATTGCTCAAAAATTTTTTATACCTCTTACTTTTTTTTTATCCCTCTTTAATTAGCCATTTTTAATAAAACTTAAGCATAAGGATGACTGAATTTTTTACAATTTACTTATATTTTTTAGAATTTAATAGTTTTTTTTCTCGAAAATGAATAGATGAACTAGGAACTGAATAAACTTCTCAGATTTTCTAAAAAAAAGTATAAATGTTATAAAAAGGATAAAATTAAATATTTTACAAAAAAAAAAAAAAAAAAAAAAAAAGGTTTTGCAATTAGTTTTAAGCAGAATGGGTCGAATGATGAACTTTTTCTTTATAACAATAATTTAACATTTTTTGTATTCCTTAGTGCATTGCTTTTATAAAATATAATTAATGAGATTGTCAGAATATAAGCAATACTCCTAAAATTATTTACAAAAACAATTCTGATTTTGTATACAACGCACTGAGCTTTCAGATTATTTTTCTGTGATATCGGGTAGAATCTTGACTATAAGTCAGGAGAAAAATCTTCGTATAGCATTGATTCAACAAATCTCAGTTTCTTACAAAAATATGCAGCCATACAACCATTCTTTTTCTTTTTTAAATGATTGAGCAGAATTTTATGCAAGGACTAAGTTTCACTCAAGTTCCATTATATGTAGATGCCTTTCAAGCAATTTAATAGGCCAAATCATTTTCTGGTGTTATCTAGAAATGTCTTTCAAGACAATCGCGAACAACTTATTTTTTGTGATATGAAGCGCTATCATGTAGGAAAATTTCAGAGTTTTCTTTGATATGATTGATAGTTTTCACAAGTAGGGTAAATGATTTTCAGGTTGATGACTGAGAGGGTTTATTTCACGTCATGCAAAAAATGTCATTATACTGTCACTACCTGCTTAAGTAATGTCTTACTAACAACTTGGGCCTAAGATCTAAACAGCCCTTCATGAGACTCAGCTATTATCAATTTATAATTTGATTCACCAGGGACTTAGTAATGATTTTCCAGTCGTCTAGGATCCAAAAGATATATTCACTAACCTGGCAGAAGAGCAGCAATGTCATGTTGTTAACATTGGCATGTGCTCATCTGCTGCAGCATCCTGACAATAACAAATTTGATACACCTTCAAAACGGATGCATCTATTTTGCGTTCCAACTATATTATTGTATTTGTTGCTTGCCTGTCCTAGTTGATAAGGCTACAGCTGGGTTCATGGTGAAAGGTAATATCTAGCATTAGATTTTCGGTATCCTTGTGACGAGATAATGTCACTTAATTCTTTAAAAAATTTAAAGAGAATGCATTGACTGGCAGTGGAAAAAAAAGCACCCTTCATTCAAAATGTTAAATTTCCATTGTGTGACCAGAATATCAGGAAATTCTCAGAATCATTAAGTTCAAACGAAATCCTCTTGACACCACATAGCTCATTCATTCCTTAGTTGATACTGCCACACAGCTTTATATATAGTTATCCTACGATTGTAGACACATTTCCGAGTATCATTAGTAACTTGACACCAAAATTAACAAGATTATAACCTACTCAATAAATGTTTAATAATGTTATTTAACGTCACACTATTAACATGAATGAGTAAATGTCAAATCAGTACTGTGACTCGTGCTTCCACCGAATGAATCTTTTCAAATCACATTACATTACATTTTCAATTCAAATCACATTAAGTTTTTTTTATTGCTGATTATACATATTCTCATTTATAAAGTAAAATAATATGCTTAAAGTATTTTAGTAATCGTAATAATCTATAATAAATATCAGCAGTGAATCAGTTTATGTACTATTTTCGCAACCAGACACTCTATACAGAACAAAATCCAAGTTGATTAAACATACCCTTTATAATATTGGATAGTTCGATACCAAAGATTCTATGAGAATACAACAGATGTAACATCTTTTACTTGTCAGTGTAACTAAGGTTCAAAATTTCAGGCATTTTCCTGGCATATTGTAGAGTATGTTCCAAACTGATACAGAGCAAATTACTTTTAACAGAGGGATCTGGAACTGTGAACTCGTTTTAGGCAGTAGGGATATGAGAGCTAGGTTAGGCATATTTGAATATAAATTTAAAAAAATTCCTGGAAAATTTCACATATATTTCCGTTTTTATAATTCGTTCTAGCAATAAAACTGCTTTCAGAATTTTTATTCCAAGTTGAATAACCCGAAGAACTTGATTTCATGATTCTTTTTTAATCTCAATCAGCACAATGCTATTTTCACGCGGGACAGCACAAGCACATACAATGAACATGCCATCGAAATGTGCGACTATCATGTGAGACGTATTCTCATATAATTGCTGTTTGTTTACATACCTTTTCTAACGTATGTTCATAGTTCACTGAAACGGTAGGCCAGGTAAAAGCTCATATTGGTTCTAAAGTACTTGTTAGCAAAATGTAATCTTATGAGAAAATGAAATCGTTTAATTAGCTTGTTTACTTTTTTTCTAGAAACTAAATACTAATTGATTGCTTTAAGCAAAATATATTAAAATAGAATACATTAATTTTATTCCTGCTATGTCTGGTATTAGTCAGCATGTCTTTCCCCATTCACCGCGTTTATTTAAAAATTACTTATTAACTGTTTGCTTTAAACTCTACTTTAGTAAATCTATTAGGTTATGCAATTCAGGCAATTTATATATATCCATTTAAAAGCGAAAAAAAAATCTTCCTAAAACATATTTTTGTCTTTCACTTTTTTATGTCCAGTGTAGTATTTATGGATTGAAGTGAGTATGATAGTGCCCTTTTGATTAGATTTTAAATTCCAAGAAGAAGAAATTCAAGTAGTTTGAAAGAAAAAAAAAATTTTATAGTTGTTTAAATAAAAATATTTTTAAGAAAGGAGCAGATTAATTGAGCAAAAGAAAGTCTCATAAATTAACTAGATACAAGAGGTGAATTAAAAATAAATGTATTCAAAAATTTTACATTGAGGGAGTGAAATAGAAAAATGTCACAATATAATAGAAGCACAATGATTTTTTTTTCCTTTTTATTGACTTTTTTTAATACAGACATGAAATATTAAGTATACATTGAATACATACTATGAAGAAAGATTTTGTTTAATCAAACTAAATTGAAAAAATTCAAAAAGAAAACACTAAGTAACTGCATAAAAACATTTCCACAATAAGTATAAAATTTACAATTAGATTAAATTCCAAATAATTGAATAAGGAATACACTAAAAAACAGGAAAATATTACAAAAATACAAACCAACTTATAGTAAAACAAAAAACATGACAAATACATAAAAAAATAAGCTTGTAAATATAAAGAAAAATAGGAAAACATTGTATATATAAAGGTATATCCTTTATACTTTTTAAACAAATTTGTTAAAAATTATACAGTAGACTTAAAATGTTTCTCTTTTTCAGAGAAACAATTAAATTAAAAAACTATATTCTATTGCAAAATATAAATACATTAAACTAAAATTTTTTTTCATTGAAAGTTCTCTTTAACAAAATAAAAATGCTAAAACTTTTGAATGAGAAAAAAAAATACCATGAAGATTTAAGATTCACTGGATAAGACCACCTTTCTATCAGTTATTGAAAGGTCATTCCAGTTTACAATCCAAAAAATAATCATTAAAACAAATAAGAGTATAGTATAAAAAAGTACATTTGTCTATGAACAAAACATTCATAGATTTTTGTATGTATAACTTGCTCATAAGCATACTTTTAGAAAACATAAACTGCATATAAAATGAAAGTATGAAAGGTTCACAAAATATATTCCATTGGTTTAAAATAAGATCAAGAGTTTCTTAAAATTCAATCTGTTTCCTTAAAAAAACTACTTATTAAATAAAAAAAAAAACTCTTCTAAAAACATCCTTGATGATATTTTTAAAAATTGAATGATTACGATGATACAGCTTTAAAACTATTCTAAAAATAAAAATGTCATTATCATGAACACCAAAGGCAGTGTACTTTAAATGTTCTTTATATTTATCATTTGTAATTTCCTCTTGCTTTTTTAACATTATAAAACAGTGAATGTGGTCTTAGACATGAAAGCAACACTTAAAAAATTCTACGAAAATTATCTTCAGTATTTTTAATCCACAATTTAAATTTTTTTTAACACAATAGTTAATTATAAGGAAAAATAGCGCACTGCTCAATTTCCATTGCATTTCCAAATTATTTATTAGCGAATACAAAATTAAATGAAAATGAGAAGGATGGGAATTACTTGACAATTTAAGATTCACAGTGAGATAATGTTGCAGTTTTAACATTAATATACAACACTTTCTGTATGTAAGCAAATACTACATGTAAGATAATATAATGTGGAAAGGAATATTATTCTGAATATATAATTCAGATGCTTAGAAATAATAGCTGAAAGAAAATACCAGTACATTTAATAGGTTGAAAATTAAGTTTGTAAACAGACTGACAAATATTTCCCACTCATCTACGTTTTTTAAGAGATGGTTTATTAATAATTTGAAATTTGATATGCAATAACATTTTGAAAACAATATATTAAACTTGCAGCAGAAAATGGGCAGTTATTAGCACCTTTCTTGTTCAAAGCAACAGAATATATTTAAATATTTCAACAATGTTAACAATGAAATTGATTTAGAACTTTGCAAAGGAGTAAACAAAGTGAATATTGGTGTCAGACTAAATACTTTTAATAAATGAAATGTTATAGTAATTAACTTATTTACTAAGAAATTTGTTTGCAAAATTTCTTGATGTTAATTTTTGCTTTGAATCATCAAAGTAAAAATTGCATTACAGTTCCATATGTATTTCTTCAAAATCATCAAAAGTGACATATTGAACTCTTTTTAATGCCTGAAAAACAATTTAATAAATGTTAAAACATAATTGACTAAAATTATTTGATAAATAACTTCCATAAAAAAATATATGATTCTCTCTCTCATTAAATGACTTAATATTTAATAAAGAATATTAATTCTTATGAAGAAATATAATGCATTCCACATGCCTATAATCAACAAATAATTTAAAATATAAATTTAATATATCTTCATAAATTAATTTTAAAAAACACCCAACTCTCATCACATAATTTAAATTTCTCTATAAATCAACAAAGACATTAATAGAAAAAATTTGAATTCTTTAAGAATTGAAACAAAAAAGTGATAGAGCATAAAAAATAAATTTCAATAGTTTATATTCAACATTTCGGATATAAAATAAAAGACTAGTCTAGAAAAAAGGTTGAAATTATAAAATGAAAACAAAAAAAGTAAAAATTACAGTAAGCAATGCAGATATTCCTTACTTGAATTTGAATGCATATAAAAAAAATTTAAGATATGGCAGAAAGGTTGTCATCAAAAAAGTGTGAAAATTATGTTAAGTAATGTGAACTTTTTCATCAACTAAATTTGAATTTAGATGTAAAGATTGCTGTACTAGACAATTGTAAAACAAATATTTCAAAAAAAAAGAATAATCCTAATGAATTCAATAAGAGTCCATTTTGATTAAATAAAAGTTCAGAACTGATATTTATATTTGACAAACTTATTTGCATCTATATTTGCTTATTTTCATTCCTAAGCATTAAATTTTGTGTTAAAATAATTTAAAATATGAAGGAATTGATTTTTTAATTCATAGAAGCCTTCATATGTGTTAATTTAAAATGGCATTATCTGAAAATTACAAACATTTAACATTCTAATAAAAGAATTTGCTTATAGTAAGAATTATTTAATTTAATTAAATAGTAATTTATATTTTTCACATTTTTTATTTATTTTAAATATGTAGATTTAAAAAAAACATTAAATCATTTTATATGTTCATTGTTATGGACTGTAGTTTAACTTAGTTTTTTTAAGTTTATATCTGAACATGCGGACACACACAACACACATAATGCACGTTATATTTCAAATCAATCTGATAAATATTGAGGAGTTAAGCATTAACAGAAAAGAAAATGGAATAGAAATAAATGAAAATCCATTTTATTACTTCTCAGGTTTCATATTTATAAATAACGTAGACAGATTCCTGCTGTTTTTACTTCCATATGACAAAATTTACTTTTTTAACTCTCTTATGTGTAACGAGGACAGGAAAATGAGCTTTTCATAAAAGGATTAATATTACTCTCAGAAAGAAATAACATTTAAAAAAAATTGCAGAAAGGTACAGGCAAGATGCTCTTGTCAATTTTTATAGCAGAATTTATTAAAATATCTATGAATTATTTCTCGTATATAAACAAGATCAACAATTAGCAGTATCAAGATGAATTGTTAATAAAGCTAACAATAACTTGTTTCAGTTACTATTCTCCTAATAAATTAATTTTGAAAATTCCCCCATTGGGGTTATACAAATACTTGATAATCCTGATTTTAAATTTAGTGCTTTTACACGCATGTGTTACAACCAGATAGAGTTTCCATAATTCCTTTTTAATTTTAAATTAAATAAGTAAGTACAATTGATTATCCTTAAACTTAGAAATGTTCAAGAGTTTTATTATTTCAAATTACTTTCACAAAGAGCAAATCACTTAACACTTTGACTTATAATTTTTCAAAAAATAAGAAAATTCTATTTATCTGAAAGAATTTAATAAAACTATAAAATAATTATTAAGATAAAATTAAAAGAAACATTTTTAAACCAGATGCAAATTAAAAGTAATATTTAAAAATTCTGCTCTATGACCTACAATACAATGGAAACAATTTAAAGAAAAATATTACAATTCATTCAAAATAACACTTCTTACTGATGCTGACAAAATAGCTTTAGAAGTCTCTTAAATACAAAGCAAAGTTAACTTTTTTTTAAAAAAATAATTATTGAAAATAAAATTAAATAATGTACACTTTTGTAAATTTTTAAAAACTGCTTAAAAAATCTTAAACTATAAATTTTTTCTCTAAAATAAAAAACAAATTCAAATTTTTTCCAAGCAAATTCAAATTTTTAAATAAAACTTCATTAGTGTCAACTTTTCAAGGGAAATGACATTTTGAACTTATTAAACATTACTATGTTTATGGAATTCATCTCCATTTCAAAAAAATATTAGCTATTAACATTGCCCCCAAACACAGAGCTTTTTTATTACAAAAATGTGTACCTTAATGAAAAAAAATCAATGCACCTTGAATGATATACAGGAAAAGGAGCATGAGTGTTAACTCTGTCTAAGCTTCTCCGAAACACGCACAAACATACAAATACTTTGCCACCCATGCATAAATCATGGAAAATTGTTACACAAGGCAAAGGAATTCAGGCAATGTGCAAGTTTAAATAATATATTATTTACATCAACTGCACATGCAGACATTGTGCACTACTCAAAATAAGCCTTCTGGGCACTTAGTGCCATATAATGGTCATTTTTCCAAGCACCTAAAAATACACGAATTTTGTCTTCAAGATAACTTTAAAAATAAATCCTAGTGCATTTTATGTTAATAGTCCTGCTTATAACTTAAGTTTAATGATATAGTTACAGCAAAGTTGAATGCAGATAAAATTAGTTTTTTTCTTTGATAATGTAAAAAATTATAAAATTTTCTTTTCAAAAACATTTCAAATTTAACCTCAAAAAATTCTTCTCAGAAGTTGATGGAAAAACAAAATTGAAATCACTCAACCTTTAAGATACCAATTAGAAGAAATTTATGATGCCCTTAATGAAATATTCGACAGTGAATTCTTTTCTAAAGAATTTCAAAAAGAAACACTAAGCCTGTGGCAAAATAAAGGATTACAAGTTTTTTCTTTGATACTTTGGCAATATTTGCTAAGTAGAATAAATTGCATCAGCAAACAATTTCAGGAAAATGATTTGAATGTTACACAAGCCTTAAAAGCAGTATGTGACTTAAAAGCATTCATTGAGGAATATAGAATTGATATCAATTACAAAAGTATTCTTGACACAGTTTACAACAATTCGAAAAGTTTGATGTAGGAAAAGCCACTTCAATTATGAATATGATGACAAATTCTCTTAATCTACTGAAGAGAATTAAAGTATAAACTATTTTTTAAAATTTTGGACATTGCTTGGACATCATAAATGATTTGATACAATGAAAAATCAATCTGATTATTTTAGTTTCCTGGGTAATTTTCCAGAAATCGATAATGCAAATTTGAAAATATAATGCAATAAATCAGAAAAACTGTTATAGTATGGTAACAATAAAAATTAATAACAATATAGAAATTTTTATGACAAAGTGGTAGTTTCAAAAGACATTTTCACAGTCTGTAAAAATGACCATATGATATTCTGAAATTATTAAACAATTTGTGTATCTCGAATTGAAGATCATACTGAGATTACTACTTAGCGTTCTTGTTTTCTAGTGTTGCTAGATCAAGACATATTTACAGTCAGGTATATCACAGGAAAGACTTGTAAATCTAGATTTGATTATCATTGAAAATAAAATCTTTTAAGAAAGATATGAAACCGAAATGGAAAGTTTGTAAATATGAAATCATGAAAACTAAATTATTCTACAGAAGCTGTTAAAAAAATTTCAGCAAATTTTTCAAAACTTATCTATAAAAAATCTAATAAGAGGGTGACTTAAGTCATTTTACCAGTGCTGATATATATACAGAAAACAACATACAGCCGATATTTAGAAAAAGAGTATAGTGAGATCAACTTTTAACCCTCACCATGAGTTTTAAAGTAATGATGAAAAGCATAAAAGAAACTGAAACTATCAAAATTGAATAGTAAATCTGATTATACAAAAATTCTAGAAAGGAATAATATTTTTTGTGGTTTTTCCACTTATTTTATACGATTCTATAAAATTCTTCATGTTAGGCATACTAAAAATTGCTTACTAATGGGTAAAATGTTTTCTTTCACAAGTAGTTCCATTGTGCCCTAATTGTGACCTTTAAGTTGAGAAGTAGGAAAATTCTTTTTGATTTTCAATTAACCACTGCTTTAAATAACACTTTCAATACCATCACAATGCAAAATAACTTGGCCATTTTTATGGTGAACTATCAAATTCTGTTAAAATTCGTTTCTAGAAAGTTAAGCATTTTTTACATAAATATGCTTTATTACTAAAGATTCACCTACTAATTTCACAGTGTTGAAAATGATAGGGAAGAATTCTTATCATTTTCTAAACTGATTACACAGAAGAAAGTTACTATATAATCTTTGCTTAGATATCTTTTGTCTACAAAGCTCCTAAAATGACTTTATTACATGTGCCACATGCTAATTCTAATAAATTATTGATTCAGCACAACAAATGATTATCAAAAAACAGTATTTATTAATATTTGTTTTAAAGCCTACAAACTTATCTTATGGATTTAAGATGGTTTGGTTTGTCTGTCGCTCAATGGTCATTTTTTGCACACGAGGGCTAATTAGACCGATTTGGCAAGATTTTAAAGTGGATTCCGAACCACTACAAACATCCACGCCCAAGGTGGGATTCGAACCCATGAACTGTTGTACCGAAGGCAAGAGTGCTAACCATTCGGCTGCCAACTCGGCGGATTTAAGATGGAACAAAACAAATTTACTTACATCATGTGAAGAGGATGTAGCTGTTATTAGTTGATTATCATCAGTTGAGTTCAGTGCTTCCATAAAATATGCGTTGACACTTCTCAAAGCGGCACTCAGCATATTTTCATCATCAGGCATAACTATTAAGAAATAAAAAATATTATGAACTATGCTCAGTATTCTAAATTATAACATTATGCTTTAATAAGTTGTAAAACAAAGATTTCGCTAGGAAAAAGTGGCAAAATATTAAATTTACATACTTCATTTATGTAGTGAAAACAGCTTACTAGAGTTGTGCTAAAGCAGCATGAATGAAGTGTTTGAGATGTTTGGAATACTATCATATCAACAAATAGATGCATTTTTGTATAAATATTAAGAAAGTTTACTAAATTAGTAAATACTTACACATCTAAATGAGATTAATGCTGGATGTAATGGAAATGCATGATGAGAATTATCAAGTAACTGCTTTAGAATAATTCAGAATCAAAACAATTTCCTCAAAGATGCTTCAATATTTATACAATATTTACAAAACACTGTTTACTCATTTTATTATTTCTCATATATTAGTAAGAAATTCTACCATTAAAACCACTATCGATATTTTTTGTACTATTTTAAAATAATTTTATAAATATGTTTGGTAAGTATTTTTTTGTAATAAAATCAACAGCAAAAATAATGTAAAAATGTAACAAGCAAAACGAAAAATTTTAAAATTACCAAACATTTAAAATGTAAGTGTTATAGAATACTAAAACACTTGTATAATGAACATTAGAGCTTCTTTGAGAAGCCAATTGTTCTAAAACTGCTTTCCATAGAGTATACAGGGGAAATTATAAGGAAACTCAGCCACTTATAAGTTGCATCACAATTTTATTCAGACATTTAAGAAACACAAAATTAGATTCAAAATATTTAATTTTAAATGCTTTGTTTCTTGATTTATAAATTTATTATTAATTCATAATGTTTTTTAATATTGATGCTTACATAAATAATGTTTTCCTGATAACTATTAAATGATATATACAGTTTAAGTTATTAGCTCAGCCGACCGATGGCTGATTGGTTAGTGTCCCTGACTTCTAGGCTGTTGGTCCTGGTTTCAAATCACGGTTCGGCATTGGAGGTTTCTTTCTGTCCTTTCTTCTGAGGTATATGAATGTGACCCAAGAAATAAAAGGATTTGTGGTGTTATGGCGTGGGCAATACTACTTGCTTCCATGACTTGGTTCACAGATGCCCACTATGTAAAAATAAATGAGTAGAAGTTTCCGGCTTTGTTTTGTTGGAGGGTTAGTCATTCACTCCCAGTGTTATTTAAAAATTATTAGCTCAGTAATG
This sequence comes from Latrodectus elegans, assembly GCA_030067965.1. Taxonomy (NCBI): domain Eukaryota; kingdom Metazoa; phylum Arthropoda; class Arachnida; order Araneae; family Theridiidae; genus Latrodectus; species Latrodectus elegans. The sequence continues at coordinate 75,004,284 of CM057809.1, read as the reverse complement.
AAATTAAAATCTTTAATCATTTTAAATCCAAATCCCAAAGATATGAATTCTTCAAATAACATTAATCTGGAATTTTTAAATGAAAATTGAAGTTCAAATTATTTTTATGACAACTACCTTAAATATTAAGCAAATTTTTAATAAGTTTCATAAGATACAATTATTTTGCTTTGTTATAAAAATACATACAATTACTTTTAAATGCAGTACATTTTATAAAAATATTAAATTTTTTAAAATGATATAAAATTAAATTCTTTTACTACTAAAAGTAATAACCAGATACTAAAACTTTACTAAATATCATAGTAAAAAACTGGGAACTAAATGCAATAAATACCTTGCAGGACAGATTTTAATTCTCTGAGATTATATCCCTGAGGGTCAAGAAATTGTGAATAATTTAAAAGAGCAGAAAAAAAAATCCCTTGTATTGTGTAGTAAGTTAAGTTTCGCTCTGTATTTTCACCAAATTCATCTATAAAATAAAATGAAATTATAAATATGCATATACTATTAAACTTCAAGTTATTTAAGAATGATAAAAACTATTCATTATTAAATTTAATTGTTTAATTATACATCAGATATAATTTACAAGTGAATAAAGAGAATTTTTTGAAATATGTTCATATATTAAAATATTAATTGAGGTTAAAGAAAATATTTAGGCTTTTTTAAAAAAAGAACAACTAGTATGAACTGCATACATAAAGCAAGAGCTTTAGACATGAAAGATTTTGCAACCTTGAATAGCAAACACTTCAACACTGAAATTGTTTCAAGCAACAAGATCAAAATTTTGTGAAAATGTTTTTAACACCTTTGATGTAAACGAGAATTTTCAGTATGAAAGAAAAATGCCCATATTATCCTTCAAGTAGTAAAACATATAAATTTATCAATTTGCTAAGAAACAAAGATGAAAGATTTCAAGTGTAAATTATTTTTCTCCATAAAATAAAAGAATGCAGATAGTTTTGGTAGCTAAACTTTCATTGTAATGAGAAAGAAAAATAGATTTTCTTTTCAACATAACTAAAAGGAAAAGTTTTAAAACTGTAAATTTACCAATATGAGAAAACTTAGGATAGAGGCCATCCGCACTATTACAATAAAAAAAGCACAATATGCTTGAAACCTTGAAAAACCATTTTTTCCGTCAATGAAAAAGTACGCATAAGTTATTTCAATCATTGAAATATTTACAAATAAATAAAACAATTTCTATTATTAATAAATTTCTTCAGAATTCTTAACTCATTTATGTTAACCAATTATTTTCATAAAATTTAACGTTAAGAGTTCAATAAGCAATACATCACATTAAATTTCAATACCTCCATCATAATTTTTCAGTTTCCTTTACATTTTATATTTTTTTCGTATATTTCCCATAAAAACATTTGATTAATAATTTAAATAAAAATATTTTCATATAATCAAGTATAACCAGCAGTTTTAATTACAAAAGTTCAACTTCATTATAAATAGAAAACATTAATATTAAGCTTCTATATAACTATTCATAAGTTTTGGTTATATGAATTGTATGATCTGCAAAGGAAATGTAATACTGCTGTATTAAAGTTAGAAGATTAAATTAAAATTATCTAACACAGATGACAATGTATAACACTAAATGTTGATCATTACGGTGCTACTCATAGTGAATATTTAAAATAACATTTATAGACTGATATAATAAAAATAGAACATAGATGTAAACAATGTTCAGCAGATGCTGCCTAAACTGTTGGTATGCTTGCTTGTCACTGAATCATATTCCTCTTTGGTGCAGAAATTCGATTTCAAAGTCGGTAAAAATATTGCGATTTTTAAAAACTTTTTTAAAATGACTAGAAATTCAAACAGAATCAATTTTATGATTAATGTATGTTCGAGGGAACTACTATGTTTTTATGATTAAAATGCAATGTTTGATTAACAAAATTAATCTAGACTAATATTTTAGAACATCGTAATAGATAAAAAATATGTTTAGCAACAATTAAGAAAATAAAAGTTTGTGAAAGTTGCTGCACATATTTTATTCACATAAATTTAAAGTAAAGCATTTGATAGAACAAGTTGTCTTGAATATTATACAGCAATTTTATTTACACTGGTACAATAAGAAAGTAAGAGAGCTAAAGATAAAAATAAAGTTTACAAAAGAGAAAAATAAGTGAATATATTATTTTAATATAGTTTTTAAATAGCTAGTAAAAACTTATATGATAGGAACAAATAATGATTAAATACTATCATATAAATATGTGATTTATAACTGAGAATTATTATTTTAGTTTTTCTTGGGCAAACTAATAAGTGTTACATTTATAGATAATGTAATTAGTTTATAGAAATCTTTTATCTCATAATGATCAATTAATACTATTGAATTTTGTAGAGCATAATTATGATTCACTCTTAATGCAGTAAAATGCTAAATAAAAAACAATATTAAGAGGGTAGGTGCCAGAAAATAGACTCGAATGTCAAAATTTTGATTCTAGTTGCACTAGAAGTATTCTTAAATTATCTAAAGAGACATCTTCTCTCAATACCAAGCCCACTGAAACTAATCGCTATAGTAGTTGTTTCTGATTCAAGCACTCTAAAGAACACTAGTTTGAAATTTTATATATTTTTTAGCAAGGCAACAACGCCAAAATTTGATTTCAAGTTAATTGAATCAATTGACTAAATGTTTTTAAACTTTTGTTTGTTCTAAACAAATGTGTTATGTTTTTATAAAGCAAATTTCTTTAGAAATTGCGAATTTTGAAATCCTTGATTTTAGTTTGAACTTTTATTATAAAATTATATATATTAAAAGTATACTTTGATTTAATAGTCACATATTTTTTTAAAGATGCTATAATATTATTATGCGACATGCTGTCCAGAACTGTCAAACAGAAATAGTAAGAGACAATGTTGATAAGGAATGTGTTTTGAATTCTAAAGATAATATAGACACTGCTGTGTTAAATTATGAAGACATTTAAGTGTTTCGCAACAATCTGTATTAGATAAAAATTGTAAAAATGCATCTCAATTTCTCAAAACATGTACAAGGTATTCCAACAGAACTTCCTGTTTTTTGCAAAACAGTAATTTTTCCACGTCATTTTTCAACACATAATACGTTATTAAAAACATAATGGCAAGGATATCAATGTATATAATGTAAACACAAGACTAATATAGGCATTAAAATGCATTGGAAAAGGACAGACTGCAGCAAAAATATGTATTAAATGTTTCATATAGTCATTAATTATATATTAAATATTTCATATCTATATATATATATAAATGTATATATTTACATATATATATATATATATATATATATATATATATATATATATATATATATATATATATATATATATATATATATATATATATATATATATATAAATATATATATATATATATATATATATATATATATATATATAAATATAAATATATATATATATATTTATATATATATATATATATATATATATAAATATATATATATATATATATATATATATATATATATATATATAGTTATATTAAATGTTTAGTTAATATTGAATTTTACAGAGTAATTATAATTCACTGTTAACTCAACTAGACTTAAGAGAGTAGATAAAAACATTAAGCAAAACAAAATTAATGTGGTTCAGTTTTTAACATTAAGTTCTGTTACAAAGTTGAATTAGAAAAAACATTTTAAAAAATTAGAAAAAAAAAAAAAACAATATTTGAATTCCTGAACAGCAATCTTAAATACAAGAAAAATTTTTCATAAGTTGAATAAGGAAATAAATATATGCAAAGATAAATTACATACATTAATGATTCAATACATAAATATATCTGACTAATTTGAAACTAGAAAACATTATCTACTTCTAGAAACTATTTTTGACAATTTTCATAAATTAACTGTAATTTACAGAAGCAAAATTCATACCTAAAAATTCTTTTCCTGAGCATTAGATGCATTTATAAGAGAAAAATATTTCAAATCAATTAAACACAATCAGAACTGAGAAAAAAACATACTGTGAATCAACAATTTTATAAAATTTTCATTTTTCTACATTAAACAGTTGAAGAAAATCTTCCAGCTTATAAATTAAATATTATTTAAAATAATTCCAAAAATCTGCTCCTTCATATTAGACATATTTTACAAAGAAATGTTTAAAAAAACCCAATGATTTTTGTTTCTCAACAATCACCGCAATTGGTACATAGGATTTTGAACTAATAGAAACATCCATTTAAGAACAGAACACACATATAAACAATTCCATTGAAGGCCAGAGCATAGATTATTCAGTTAACAGCTCAGCGCACACACACGCACACACACACACACTAGAACTAATTGAAAAATACATAGATGCAATTCTTCAAGAAAAATTTGAATGCATTTTTAAATTTTGGAATAAGCTGCATGTGATTGATTGCAAACAGTTTTTGTAAGTTTTAAATTATTCTTTTAAATAATGTTTACCACTTTTGATTGGTAACACAAGTCATGATTTGAAGATCTATTAAGTTACTATAACATAAATTATAATTTAACATTCTCAGTTTTCTATGACTTCAGAAAATACATCTTTATTCAGCTTACATATATTTAATTGCATTCTTCTAAGCTTGCAAAGTTACATTGATTACAAACTATTTTTATCTTAGTTTTTGCTATATTTCAATATAGTAATAATTAACACTTCTACTTGAAAAATATAATTATTTTGCAAGTCAATATTTTATTACCTTGATGCCCCGACAAAGAAATTAGTACTTTATACAAAGCACATTGCATTATCCTTTCTTGAAAGCCTAGAAATTTTCTTCAGAATATAAGCTTGAACTATGTCTGTGAACTTAGTTACAGAGCAAGAGGAAGTTATACTTTTCTCCAAACTAATATTAAAGAAAGGGATTAATTTTCCCAAAAAAGTTGGCACCTAAAATGTGACTCCTTACAAAACCCATAATTTCTTAATTTGCAGATAGAATTCATTTATAAGGAATTTCAAATGCAATATCCAATCCAATGTTTCGAATAGTTTTTATTATTAATGTAATTAACATGCCAAGTGATTTTTTTTCCATTGGTTTGACATTCTAATTTTTAATTTTTAAGCAAACAAAGTCATCATATATTCAATTATCAAAAGAATATTATTGCAGACACTAGTTACCAATAAAGACATATTAACTTGTTTTAAAAGAAAATATTCATATTTGTTAACTTAAACTAGAAGCACAGATGTTAACAAATTTTCATGTTTTTGTTTTACACATGAAAATTTGTTAACATCTGTGCTTCTATACACACGGTTATTAGATTGAATGAAAGAGAATTCAACAGAAATTATTTTCTTTTAATTAGAAACTATTCAGTTTTCATAGATCAATATCAACCCAGAAGATACTGCTTATATTTAGTTTCAACTCTGCTAATGGATGTTGAAACAAAACGAAATCAGAAAATAGTTAAATCATAGATGATTGCTAGTTATGCCAAATCATAAAGACATCAATATAAATGAAATGACAAAATTCTTTACAGACAGCATTGCTGTATTCTTTTGCACTTTTGTGGAGAATGGACATGATTAATCATTGTGGGAATTATTCCAAACAGTATTACAATTAACTCATCAAAATTACTCAATGGCAATACTGTTTGGAATATATTGCCAGACAAATTTGTTAAATTAACCTGCTTCCTTGAATTCTCTACAATGTAACACCATTTAGTAAGATAGCAAGTAAGATAGTTTACACGTTATAGTAATTGTTCTATAAATAATATTCTTTAAATTCCTATGCATTAAAAAGTGTAATCTATTTTCAGCACAGCAATACATGAATTTATATACCAGCTTGTTACAAATAGATTTTTTGCATTGCACTAGTTACCTTCATAATAGGACTTAATTGTTTTTTGAGTAAGATTTGATGACTTAAAAATAAATATCTTCGAATTTCAAAATTTTTCAATAAAATTGACAAAAATAAATTTTTTGAAACAAATTACTATATAACTTACTTCCAACATAAAAGATGGTTCGAGTAATGTAATCTAAACACAGCTTCACTTTCTTGAAAACTTTCAAATCACCAGCACATAAAAATATAAGTGAAGAACAATCAATACCATTTAATGATCCAAGAACTGCAGCCTCAAAAAACAATCCACCTGATGAATGAATAGCCTAAAATATTCAACAAAATATGTATTAGAAATAAACTTATATTAGATATACACATTAAAATTACAAATTAGAATTGCATGATATTTATAAGCTATACTTTGTTTGCAGTCCATTAATAGAAATACAACAGAAAAACCTCAAATAGAACAATGCTGTTTAATTCAACTTTAAACATGTGATAATTTAATCCATTCTGTATTGATCTATAAAAGGGAGGTATTTGAAAATGCAGCTCACTCATATTTATGACTTGGTCAATTAATACTGATTGTTAATTTGATTATTCCATTCATTTTTAAGACATGCATCAGCTCTATAGAACATATTGCATCTGAAACTTCCTGGCTCTATGAAGAAAAATTATCTAAATTAGTCACAAGACAGAATGAATCGAAAATTGTCAATTAATGTAACAATAAGTCTGTTGTATTGAATCTAAAAAGAGAAGTTTAATTATGGACAAGTGACTGAAATAAAGTTAGATATAAGAATATCTGGCAAGTCTGGAATTTCATTTAAAAATCGATCTAAGTGTTCAAATCGATATGTAAATAAATTTTTGTATTTAGGAAAGATTACATAAACAGCAATATTTTTTCTATATAGAGAACCTATACAACTAATTAGCATAGTATGATATAACTATTTTGTATAATGCTCGGTTATTTGGATCTCTATTTTTCAGCAGTAGAAGGGGCAGAAACGGTGACATATAATGGAGCACCAAGTACAAGGCATAATTTGAAAGAGTAAAAATGTTCAATAATTTTATTTCTTTCCTTAGGCAACTTATAAGTTCTAACAATTCCATTTGGCTTTTAATACAAGTCATGATACAATAGCTTTGCTAGTTTGTGATACTTGATCTAACCAGTTCAGAAGATAGTCTACTAAAGACATTAAAAAAATGTAACTACAAAAAGTTCTGATACTTACATTAGTTCTGGTCCAACGATTCTGCTTCAACATACAAGTGAGGCTAGAGGATTCTGACGAAAATGTTTCAGAAATATGTAAAAGCAAGATTTTTTATCCAGGTATAAGTACATGTAGAAATCGTTGGAGTAAGATTAAGACTACTTTCACAGTATCATTCTTTGTCTGATAGCAAGACTATTAAACCAAATGTAACAGTGAAAAATGACCATAGTATCTAATATATACAACACATTCAGATACAATGTACTTCCAATAATACATCTGCAAGTCCTAAATGTTTTCTTTAATTCTTAGTTTATATATATATATATATATATATATATATATATATATATATATATATATATATATATATATATATATATATATATATATATATATATATAATCAAAACTTATAATATACAATAAATTATGCTTACAATTGAATCTTCCTTGTGTTTCCAAATTTTTATAAGAAATTCCCTAATTTCTACTGACAAATTTATAATTTAATTGGCTTTTAAGGCTTATGAAAACCCTGATCGAAGTGAGCATAAGTGATTTAATGAAATTTATAACATTTTAAGGAAATAAAATTAAAAAACCTAAACTAGCATAAAAATGTGTTATACTTCACACACAAAATTATTTTATTAATAGTTTATATTGCTGAATAAGCCAATTTTATTGGATAAAGAGAAATGGGAGTTTTAAGTAACAACATTATTGATATAAACAATAGTATTGGCAGTACATTTGAAGATTTATAAAATATTTTGTTAAGATATGTAAGATCTAAAGACTGGCTCTATAATGTAGTGCCAAGTAACTTACACAGTATACTATGGATTACAAAATTTAAGACAAGTTATTCCACTCTTAATTTGTGGGATGAATTGATTGCAGAAAAATTTTTTTGATTGTGGATTTCTTGTTTGTGGGAAGAACTTTTACATCAATAACTTTCTTTAAGGAATCCTATATTTAAAGTGAATTCAAGACAGGAAAATACCCACAAGACTAGGTGATAGATATCTATCATGAAAATTGTGTTGTCTGTAAAGAATAACAAATATTTTCCTTTATCAAATAATACCTATATAGAAGAGAAAAAGTGAAACACATGCAGATAATGTCATCATTGTATTGTCTGCAGTTAAGTTTATAAAGAAAACCTCCCAAAAATATTAAATTTAGATATTGCATGCAATACTTATTTTAATTTTGCTTCACCAGAGTTGCAGAATTTAAGCAAAGAGAATCATTTGAATTTTGGATTCTGTACCCATATTTTAGAAGTATCAAAAATATGACTATTCATCGATTATAAAAGTTATGTTAAAAATAACAGAAGCACCAACAATTAATCTCATTATTATTTATGGTACAATACATTTAAAAGAAATAACATAATAATCAATATACAATTTTCATTGTGAATCACTCTTTGAAAAAGGTTTTCCAAATGTGTTTCGTAACATTTAAGAAATGATTAAAGTAAAATTAATTTTGATACAATTCAAGCACCACCCACATCATTAAATGACAATTTTATTTTTAATTTTAAAGTTTGTTATATTCCTATTTTACATAGTACATGGACAGGTGTAAATTAGGCTTATTCAGTTTTGTGGGTTGATACAATTAGTGCATTCTTATTTCGGAAAGGAACTAAATTTATATTGTTTCATATTTAGTTTCATGGAAATTATTTTAGTTAATCTAATTTTTTTTTTAATTTTTATTTTGTGAGAAAAATATTATGTAAGGACATTTTCCCAATATTAAGCTGTTTCCAAACTCATTTCAAAATATTGAAAACTTGATTGCACAGAATCTTCTGTTTCTAATTAAGTAAAAGCTGTTGCTGAGTCTCAGCTGAAAATTGGATAAGCCTGAATATTTTTTAGGGAACAAGAATATTTGGTAGTGATTATAGGAGATACATGCAGTTAAAAGTTCATATTATAGATAATTAAGAACATCTGTAAAATTAAGATCTAATACAATGAACATGACAAGCACAAAATAATTTTACATTTTGTTAAGCAATTTCTTTTAGTTCATTGTATTTGAAAGTATAATTTGCAAAGCTACGATCTTTCTTTAATGCAAGTTTCACTTTCCTGTCATAGAAATATACTTTGTGTTTAGGTAAACAGTAGAAACACTATGTAATCACTTAAGATACCTTACAATTATTCATAACTTATGACTATTCGCAGTAATAGTAGTTTAGACAATTTAAATGTTAAACTTGCCTTGACAAGTCTATTTCTTTATTATTTTCCATGAATTATTTCAAATTTCAAATAAAAATTAACTAAATGGGAAAATGACTTCAATGAGAGTAAATCATCAAACTCAATGTTAACTCTTCCAATTTATTGCATCTTTCTCATTAACTCTCTTAAGTGATTTAGGCTTTAAATTGACTATTGACACTGTGACAAATTACAAGGTAGTTTAAGTATTGTAAAACATAATGATGGAGTGCATTTCTGCAATTTAACACCTATCAGGAGAGGTATTTTTTGCTGTTTTAAAAATGAATTTGTTTTCTCTAAGTGAAAGAAAAAGTAAAACATCTATATCAAAAACAAATATTTGCTTAATCAAAAACAGTATTTGCTTATTATTGAGTCGATAAAATACTAAGAATTTAAATCCCACACAAAATTAAGAAAATTAAAAGAAAAGTCGTTACTATTCAATAAAAAAGCTTGGTATTTATAATACTAAATAAGAAAGCATATTTTTGAAAATTTTATGCTAATAAGTACTTTGCATCAGTACAAAATATTTTATTACAGAACAACCTGTTTACCTCCTCAATTTTTTTCGCTATTTCAATATCAGTAGTGGTTAAATCAACATATATTTTCCGACTGTCCATTACATCTTTGAAACCTTTCAAAACTCCTTCCTCAGAGAACACTGCCTAGAAAAGTTTTAAAAATGATTCAAAATTATAAGTGGAATGTTAACTATCTCAAGACAATATTGAAGAAGAGCAAGAATTAGACATTTTTTTATATATTCTAGTTAAATATATAAATTGTAATAAATTATATTTTAGTATGTTACTATGTAGACTTTATTTTAATACAATGCATGTTATGTTACTATATACAACATGATTTAGTAAACTATACACCATATATCTGAAGATTCTATTAATAAATATTAACTTCCAGAAACATTATATAAACTGAAGATTCTGGATGAAAATAAACTGTAAATTTTTTAAACTTTTACAAACATAATCTTTAAATCCTCATTTAGAGCAAATTTTTCAATTAGAACAGAAATGACATTTAAGTTTCCAACAGTATTACTTACACTAAAGGCTATTCATTCATCCATTTTAATTCAAAAATTTTCTCTAAAGTCCAATTTATTTAAGTAACTAAGATATAATTTAACACCATATATACCTACACGCAAGAGCAAAATATAGGTAAATTTTTTACCATTTAATTGTATTCAGAACTACTTCCAAACAACCACTTCTGAAATGATAGTTGAATCATGAAGTGTTGAGCTGAAAATCACAGTACAAATCTTTCAGCCCAACTGAACATCAACTGACAATTGGCAAACTAAGAGGAATTATTGCCAAAAATAGACCACATATATTATCGATCATTATTATTAGAACTTTTGATGATATTAACTATATCAAAAAAGCTCTACATATTTTTCATAACTAACATAAGTTTCCCAAATATAACATTTTACAATATCTTGTTTGGAAAACTGCCCAAATGGTAACACTGAATAGTAGCAAGTATTAAATGTTATAGAAATGCTCTATTAATGAAGATGCACACAAATACTTAAATTCCAGCTATTCTTCAACTGTGATTTTTTAGTGATAAGAAAATCAATTAACTGGGAATTATTCTTCTTAAACTTTAGTATTGAAATTTTGAATTTTTATGATTAGTGTTTCCATTAATGAGCAATATTAAAATCATTCTAGCACATATTGTAAAAAACCTCATACTTTTGTCCAATTTTTCTATATAAAGAAATTTTGAGCAAGCTTTTTAAAAATTTAGAATTGGTTTCTAATTATACACTTGTTTACAAAAACTGATAGCTTGTTTTATTTTTGTCGCTAAATGATCATTTTTTGCACAAGAGCTCCAATTAGAACAGGGCCTACAGTTTAAGAGGACTCCTTCTGCGCCATATTGAAAATGAGCTCTAATGTGTTAAGTCAACGGAAAAATTTAAAAACATTTTTAAAGTTCTATTATGGCTAGACCTTCACTTTTTGTAGTTTTTTATAATGCACAAAAATAACAATTTATTCTGTTTTGAAATTTATTTTAAAATTATTTTAACTATTTTTAAATTGGCTCAGTAATTTGATAATATGCTTAAAACATTAATAACTTAGAAAAGTTACAGAATTTAGAAAATTTAAAAACTGACTTGTAAATATATTTATAAATGAGATCAAATTTTTATTTTTACTTTATCTATGATAGAATTTTTTTATTTGTAAGCATAAAACTTAAAATTTTTTGCAATCAGCAATGCCCACATGACAGATGAATACATGGTTGTTTGAATAATCAATCCAATCAATTGCATGCTTTAGTCACGCTAAAATTTGAAGATTGGTTTTTAGTAGTTCTAGAAGATAATTTGCGAGTTCCCTTCACTCATCCCCAGCAAATGATGCAGGTGTTCCTGTAAAAATCTGTTTCTAAATTGGCGCGAGAAAGGACATTTCTTTCCCCTTTACTATATAGGAGACTCTGAGGATTTCCTCTCGTATATAGTAAAGGGGGGAAAATGTCCTTTCTCTGAGGATATATATATCCTCAGAGATGGGATATTTTTCCCCCTTTACTATATATGAGAGGAAATATAAAGAATTTAAAATGTTCACTACATGAAAAATGTATAACTTTTTCAATAGATTTAGCTGTTTAAAGTCTATATATGTATGTGTGTATACATATGTGTGTGTGTGGACTTTAAACAGCTAAATCTATTGAAAAAGTTAAATTTATACATTTCTCATGTAGTGAGCTTTTTAAATTCTTTATTTATATTTTTGATGTAATTTTTCAAGAAGTTTTTTAACTACATGATATGATATTGCAATAAATACATATCTATAGACATTGCAAAGTTCATCAATTCCATATTTTTTTATAAAAACTTCCTAAAATTAATTGTTTTTTCAATTTTATGTTTGAATCTAAGTTTATTGCTAAGTGAGTTTGGATGCAGAATTAACTTGAACATTTCAACAAAACCTATGGAATATTTATTTATCTCTGAAAAATGTCAAATATATATATATATATATGTGTGTTTGTGTGTGTGTATGTATGTATATATGTAAGCAGGTATGTATATATATATACATATATATATATTTTGATTTTAAGGTTATTTCTGCAAAGTTTCGGTTTCTTGGTAAGTAAAAGCATTCCTTTTTAAATCGGAATACGTATCAGTTTCAATGATGTTTGGGACAATAATAAATATGTTCATTGGCCTTACACAACTCAGAATTTTAGGAAGAATATCCCTCTTATTAGTTCTTATGAAACTTAAGTGTAGGAAATTGGGATACACTCTTGAACAAATGAGTAACAGAACACTCTCAAACTATCCTAAATGTTACTTTTATTAATTAAAATTTGACATCAATGCACCAAAATTAAATCTTTCAAAATATATTCTAGCCTTTAAAAATGCATGCAGTTTTAGTAATCTAAAAGCTAAAAATTTGACATGCATTACATATAATAAATTTTGTAAAATTGTATCTCCCTTTTTAATTCTCTCTCTCTCTCTCTCTCTGTAGGAATATATCACATTTCCTACGAATTTTATACTACTGATATTGAAGGGTTCAGTGGATATTACGTAAAGGATTGATATGACAATCAGGAAAATTTATTAAAAAGAAAAAGCTTTAAATGAGACATTTGTAAAGTCAAGTATTTTTTGAAATCTCCATATACAATTTTAATTTTCTTCAAAATACTCCATAGGAAGCAATTTTCAATAGGAAATTTAAACTTTGGTATTTAACAAAAGAAAATCAAATTGGTAACATTAACAAAAGACACAAATATTTTTACCAAGTCCAAGGGCAGTTACATATAACAAAAAAAACATATTGCTTGTTTGTCTTATAGACACAAAAAGGGCACAAAATCGAAAAAATTTTCAAGGACGATTTATTCTGGAAAGGAGAAATGGAGGATAAACAAAGAAACTTTTATCATGATTGCTTATTGCCAGAGATAATTGATACTAGATATACGCGATCAATGAAAATTAGAGATTCTCCATCTATAATCGAAGCAAAAAATAAAAAACAAAACGGCAAAATAAAGTTAAAATAATTATAAAACGAAAAAATCTCAAAAAATTTTGTATACAGAAAATTTCTTAAAATATTGATATTTTTTTCCAGATATGTACATATTGTAAATATAAATTACCTATCTTTAAATGTAGGATATTAAATATATATATATATTTATGTATATATATATATGTATATATATATTATCGAATGATTGTGTAGCTATTAAAATGTAGTTCTATATGTTATTTTATGTATTTTAAATTTCAATAGTCTTTAAAATAAATAGGATAAAAATTTATACTTTCACTGGATTACATACTGGTTCACATTTATTCTTCATAAAGCTTAAAGAAATAGATTTTATAATTTTTTTAGATATGGTTCTGAAGAATTTCAGAGCAATTTCTGTTTCCTACTGCTGTTGATAGCACTATTTAATTGTATAGTGTCTAATGTGTTAAAATAGGCTATAAGTATCACGTAAAAAATTAGTGTAAAAAAAAGATTAATAAACTAACAGCAACTGCTGTTCAGCGGAAAAAGTTTTTCATAATCAGTGTAAATTATAACATTTTTAATCTTCCCAATAAATTAAATAAGAAACGAAAAGTTGAATTTGTCGAGAAATAAGATGAGAAATTTTGATGAAGGGGTGTATTTGTAGTGATGTGAATTCTATCACATCATTGTGATAAAAATACACATACTGAAGCATATTTTTATCACATTTCTTGAACTACTAAATGCACATTTTTGAAGAAAAATTTTTTCACATTTTATCTTTAGAGCATGAATTAGCTTTTATTCTATCACGTACATAGAATAAAAAAATTACATTATAGTTCATTTTACATCTTTTTGAATATATTAATTTACTAACAAAAAGAACATGTGATTACAATTTATATTTATATTTATATATGTACGTATGTATTTAAATATTATATTTCTTTTAGAAACTTAAATATTTTCATACATTTTGATCTAAAGCATACGCAAGTGGAAGTTTAGAAAATTATTATCTTTATTTAGCTACTTTTGTTAGTAAACTTACAATATTTTTATGGAAAAGTAAATTTAATACCAGCAAATAATAAAAATGCAAAATATGTGGTATAAAACATTGGTGACATATTAAAACATTGGTGTTGTTCATGTCCTAAAATATATTTCATGTCGAAAATAAAAGTTATGACGAAATCAGTTTAAAAAGAAATTACTGAGATTCAAAAAAATACTTCTTACAAAATGCATAAAATGCCACTATTGAACTCAGCATAATAGCACTTATAATTCATGGAACAGAAACACTTATGATTTTCAGAACAGAGAACAGAACAGATAATTTTCAAAAATTAGAAAAAGATAAAAGGGTAACTGCCTTTTCGTTTCCTGGGTGCGAACAGGAATAGAATTCAACTACCAAGCAAATAGGGCCTGCATACAGGATTTATTTACAGCCATGAAAAAGAGAAAAGTTGGCTAATTACACATATACTTTCCCACCTTGACCCCAGAGTAGTAGTGTAACGTCTTTAAGAATCAACTGGGATTGCTCTTTTCTCATTCAGTTTGTCTTGCAATATATATATATATATATAAGAAAAATCAGAGTTGCATTTTCATATTTCAAGCTTTAAATATATTTTGATAAATAGTGGTACTGTAAGACTATAAAAAGTAGATTATGTGCTGAAAATGATTTGAAATTGAAATCCTCTACAAAATGCTTAGTTCAAGTGTGAAAATGATTAAGAAATTAAATCCAAATGAAGAAAACATTTTTAAATGAAGCAAAAAAATTAAAAACAGTAATCTATATAAAAATACTTAGTAAAAAATATAAATTTGAGGGTAATGGAGAATAATAATTTATTTACTTATATACCTAAAGATTAGAAATTGTCTTACATAGCTAAATTGTCGATTGATACTTTAAAATGAACACTATAAGGTCATTATCTTCAAAAATTTATGATTTTTGGCTAGTTAAAAGAGAATAAATACGCTAAGAATCATTATAAAAACAATATTTAAAGATGTTATAAATTTGGCTGCAGGCCTGGAGCTCTGATGTTGGATTCCTGGAGTTCTGATACTTTGTTATAGATGAAGAAAATTTAAGAAATTTGAAAATGGTATATGCACTGAATTTAGATAGAATGTGATACCCTAATCTATTTTACAACATTTCGAGGAATGAAATATTTAGAGTATTTTGTAATGTTTATGATTTTATTGAGAAACACATTCTATTTTAATTAGTTGAGAGACTAAGCTCTTTTCGCACACAAACACAAATCATTTGCTCTTTCCCAAAGTGAAGGTTATTTCTTAAATTAAAGGTTCTATTTTTCTTGAAGTGAATTCACTTCTTCAGATACAAATGACGATTTTGCCATATATTTGCACTAAAAAGTGCAGATTATGGGTTAGGTTATATTGCTTTTAAAGTTTGCGTAGAAATATATCAAGAAAAAAGTAAAGACGCCTGATCTATGCAAATAGAGAGGTAAACTTTCCATTCCTACAAAAATCTTTGATAGAAATGATACGCGAAATATATGGAATTTTCCGTAAATTTTGTATCGAAATATTTTATAAAGCAAGAAAAGTTATTCCAAAGTTATTAAATAAACTACCTTATTTTCTTTCTTTTTTTAAGAGGATAAGAATTTCGACATTTTTGTTTGTTTGAAAATATTTATACAAGTGAAGTGCTTAGAGAGAAGAGCAACTGTTGCTTTCTCATAACACTCATTAAAAAAGAATCAAATCTCATAAGATCAAAGCAAATGGAAATTATATCAAGAAAAATAAGTATATTTTATAGTTTTATTGATTTGAATATTGATAGTAAGTTTTGATCCTTTAATGAATAATAATAAAATTGTGTTAAATTTTTTTATGCATCTGTATACTTTTCTGCAAAACAGTAAATCGAATTATATTTCTTTTAAAAATCTCTGAGCAGAGCTTTTTCTCTCTCATTGCTTGAGTAAAAGCTCACAACGGATATTTCTGGTGTCAAATTTGAGAAGCATTTGAGGCAGCCCTACTTTTCCCTCACCCATGAGATTTATAGACATACAATTCCCGGAAGGAATACCCTGAGGCTGTGATGAGGGCAGTTGACAAGGGACAAAACAGTCTTCAAGACAAATTGACCATATATGCGAAGAAAATCAGTAGGGGAACATGCTGATGGAAATTAGGATGCTGGGGGTTATATTGTCACTTTAACCCTATTGAGGCTAAGTGGTCTACTCATTCCCCTCTTAAAATTCTCCCCCCCCTCCATTGAGTTAGGAACTATTTTTTCTTTGTAAGCAGGTACTTTGGCATGGTTTATGAGTTTTAATTCACCAATCAGTTCTTTCAGTCTTTGAAAGCAGCCCAGTTATTTGGAGGCAGTAGGGACTGCCTCCAAACAACTGGGCTAGATGGCGCTGAAGCTCATTTCTACATTTATTTTGAGGAAGGGCTCCCCTTAAAGTGGATTCCGAACCACTACAAACATCCATGCCAAAGGTGGGATTCAAACCCACGAACTGTTGAACTGAAGGCAAGAGCGCTAACCATTTGGCTGCCAGCTGGACCAAAAACTGAAAGTAAAAGTCATTAAAAAGAAGTTATTACCTATAAGTTCTATAGATAATTCATAAAAGTAAACTTTAAACAAAGTAAACATGCATTTGAAAAAACAAATATTTCATGCTTTTAGATTTCTGTTAAGATTTAATCTTCTCTATCAAATTCATAAAATTTAATTTGACATGAAGGATGTAAGCGTAGTCTAGCTTTACAATTTCCATTTTGCATTACCACTTAGAACAGAAATTATTTGTAATTGCTTAAAATAATTTAGGGTACAAACCTAAGAAATGATATATTTCAATAAAGAAAACTATATATAAAGATAATAGAAATAAAAATTATGAATTTAAACTTTTTTCGAATCTAAAACTTTAGTCTTAATATTTTTAGTCTAAAAATTACAAAACAGCTTCATAAATTTTGAAGTTCAAACAACATACATTCCATTAACAATAAAATTTTCACTTTCTATAAAGTTTATAGAATGATAGTTATAGATGAACTGATAAAAAAAAGTGATAGATGTAATTGCACAAGAACATTCTTTTTCGTATCAAATATACAAAGTGAAAAATATCATTAGAAATGTTATTTTCATAACTATATGTAATATTAAAATAGTCCAAAAACATCGAAATTTCAAACAATCATACATACGAAATTCAGTATAAAAATAAGAGCCTAGTAAGCAGCTTCAGTTAATATTTTTACTTCTCAATTAATAATACAAATGTTTTTGCATGTAGGAAATTATATATTCATTATAATAATTTTCCCCATTGATTATTTTACTTATACTAGTTTTAAAAATGAGATTTTAACAAGATCAGTTTAAATCAACTTTATTGTGCATTCTGGAAGTAATTATGTTTTTGAATAAATCACCAAGAAAGTATATAAATATCTAAATAAAGGAACTATATATATAAAAAAAGGAACCTCAAATGAAGGCTTGCATCATCTTACATTTGAATATCCAGATTATATTTGCATGTAGTTAAGTTAAATACAAGTTGTAACTCTTTAAACTTATTATAAAATTTTATGAATACACAAATTTAAATTAGTGTAAAAAATAAAACACAAAGCTATTGAAGGACAACTTGCTCACTATGATTTATTAAATTTTGCTAAATCTAACAAATTTTTAAAACTTTTACAGTAACAGTACAATGAAACAAAACTCATTACAGTAATTAATTCAAATAACCTCATGCATTTTTTTATTTTATTTTAATCAATATTATAATTATTTACTTTCATTATTTATCATGTTTGCTACCCCTAATGTACTTCATTCACATTATGCTTTGAAATTGTGTGTGTGTGATATTAATAGATATAATTACATACTCTTGAATTACTGTATTAGATATAATTTCTAAATTATTTATAATTAAGCTACACCGTGAATTATTGTAGTGACATTGACACAGTTGTACTTTCAATAAACACTTTCCCACATATAACATATTAAACAACACTGATTCAATTAAGATATTACTATATGGTGGATAGTTCTACTAAAGTTTTAAAATATCTAAAATGCTTTTAACATAAGCAAATTGAACAATTTTTAAATTCCAAAAGTAGTGAAAATGCTGACCACACTATGTAAAACACAAATTTGTTTTTCTCCCTTCTGAACTAATTGTTAAGTTACCATATTAATATTGTGTTTTCTGACAGAATTTCATCTTGTATCAAAATACTATCCAGATATTAGAGTAAAACTAGTGAAATATTTTGTATTAATTGATGTACAAATAGAAAAAAATGTGAGAACTGATATTATGAAAAATAAAACACTCCAGAGAAGACCAGACCAAATTTTGCAGAACAAGCAATCATTTAACATAGTTAAAAAAAAAATAATAAAATGGCAAAACTCAATTGTAAATACAGAAAAGTGCTTCAGTTATTTAAAAAAATTAAGCCAAGTTACACTGAAATCAAAATATTTTTAAGCCCAGAAATGTAAAGATTATGAGTGTTAAATTTACTTTTGTTACAATTTTTCAATATTTATATATAACAATTTTTCAATATTTATATATATTTTCAATATAATAATATCAAGTAATATTTTACACAACAGGAATTACAAATGATTAAGAATTCTCACATAAGTTAAACTATAAGTATTGTTTCATATCATGTTTATATGGAGAGACAATATTGTACATTGTCTCACAATGAAATTATATGTCCTAATAAATTAGATCACATTGTAAATATAAAAGAAATCAGTATATCTAACTTAAAAATAAATCCTACAGTACAAATTTTCAACATATTTAAGTTTTTCAATCTTTTAACAGTTGGTAAATAATTTTTAACTAACAATGTTAGTAAACAATTGTAATTTTCAACTGTAAGAACTATGGATCTCTCACTGTAAATGTGTTAGTGGTGAGTACATACATTTAAATAGTTTTCAACAGAACACTTATGTTTACTTGCGGCAAATATTGTTATTTTATTTCATCTCTTTACAATCTCCTTTTTTTAAGCAAATAATTACCAATTTAAAAAAATAAATACAAAATGCTATGCCACTGAAGTTTAATTCAGATTATTCTGAAATGCATATAAATGAATTCTTTATTAGTAATCAATTATGTTCATATACATTGCCATATATTACTATTATGAAAATGATTATCAAACGATTATTAGAAATGGAAGAAATTCACAAATGAAATTAAGTCCTTTAAATAATGATCAGTAATAAGAATCTAGTAAGTAAATTTCCAATTCATGCTTAGTTTTTGCCAGTTAACAAATTAATTATTCCTTTTACAGCTGAGCAAAAACTTGAAAAATAAATTCTAAAACACATAACTTGTAAATATGTGTATGAAAAACTTAAAGATAAAATTTTAAGCATTTTATAAAATATAAGTTCTTTAATCATACTTATTAAATAGAAAAAAACAATAACATCTATAATTATATTCTGTAACTGTTGGATCATATTTAACAAGAAAATGTAATATAAAAAAATGATTGTTGGTATATAACTCATAAGTAATTTCACTCTTATGGCTTCTTTATATTCTTCACTGACTAACAAAAGCAAACTATTAAGAACTGGAATTTATAATGAAGGGTGAAATATAGCTAATATCACAATATATGAAAGCATGCCTCTTTAAAATGATTACTTTCTGAGCTATATAGAATTTTTTACTTTCATTACTTTTTTACTTCCCAATTTTTTTAAAGAAATGTGACTAGATAAAACATTCACTAACTTTTGCACAAAATAAAATTTTTTTAAGACATTTAAATTTTTTTCAAAAATCTGTAAAGCAAAGTGCACATAATGAATTAAAAATGCAATTGATTCCGAGGGATTTTTGATTTATGAATATCAGTTAAAACTTAGAATGCACAGAAACGTAGAATGAATATAAGAGACCTAGATTGATTTAAAATATTTGTTCATTAATTTAAAATATTTTATTTATTCTCAATACTTTCCACAATATTTTTCCATTAAATCTATTATTAATCTATGATTTATATGTATTTAAAATTCAAAGTTCACATTTTGTTATAGTTTTAGAAATAAATTTTTGCTTTGAAAATTATATTTTTTCAACATAAAAATATATAGTAATGAAAATAGAAATTTATTAAGAAATTATTTTATGAATTATTGGTAAAGAGGCATATTTCATTACTAACGAAAATTTTAATTATGGTAAGTACGTGCATGCATACAATAATGCACATTAAATGAACACCATAAAAAATAATTTTGAGACAAAAATTGAATTTTTTATGCATTTTAAAAATTTCATAATTAATGCTCAGGAAAGTTAAAAGTCATAAAATATTTTATAATTTTCCCTCATGAGAAAAAACACTGGAAAATAATTTTTTCAGATAAAAGTTAGAAATATTAATAAAAATGTACTCACTTTTTTTGATTCCTCAGAGTCTGCGAGAAAACAAAATATAATGTCAGATGAAAGAATAACATCAGCAGGAGTGATCTTCCTACATCCACCTGCTTTCAATACATCTCCAAACTAAAATAGAATTTGTTTAATATAAATTATTAAATATTATATATACACATGTGCTAAAAATTAGAGAATTGTACAGAAGATAAAATGTGCAAAGCATGCTAAAAAGTGCGCCAAACTGGTTTAACGGTTCAGAATGCGTTTGCGTGACGAGATTTTAGTTTTATGACGTAAGGTGATCATGTGCGAAATTCGTTTCATGCACAACCCTAGTGTTTAATGAGTAATTTTATTTGTTTACAATTTAAGAATTTGCTACGTTAATGTTCTCGTTATGACTTCAAATTTTTTTAAAAGTTACATTATCTCGAATTTTTGGAAGATATTTTATTTACAATTTTTAAAATATTGTTTCGAATTTTCATTTGGTCAGCCAGTTAAAGATTTGAACAGTGTGGTACTCATGTGTCTGGTCAGTTTGATTCATACATCGCAGAGTATGTATGGCAGAGAAACCATGAAGAAAATACAGTAGATTTCTTTGAAACTCTTAATAAAACAGTTGTTTCTCGGCAGGGTGAGTTATTTTATTTTTAATCAAGATTTCATTTAGAGGGATTATTAGAAGCTTTAGTTTTTATTAAAATGTATTTTTCATAAGTAAATACAGATTTAAAAAAAGCTTTATTGCGTGTTTCACATTAGTGTTAACTTGTGCTGCACTGAAATTTCTTTAATGGAGGCATCACATGTCCAATTAATTAAATTTTGAGTTAAGATAAAAAATACAATTTGTTAATGTTAGAAATTTAACTTTATTTCCCACTTTTCACTGTGGTAGGCAGCGTTACACTGAAGTCTTTTTTAAGGTGGGCACGACTGTTTGGTACATTAAAATTCTAATTTTAGTAAAAATGCTATTTTTCAATGTTAGAAACTTAGCTTTATTGCCTGCCTGTCACTGTAGTAGGTAACGCTACACTGAAGTTTTTTTTTATGGTGAGCGCCACTGCTTGGTATATAAATATTCAAGTTTTAATAAAAAATGCTTTTTGTTAACGTTATAAACTTAGCTTTATTCCCTGGTTGTCACTGTACTAGATAGCACTATACTGAAGTTTTTTTTTTATTATTTTTATTTTTTTTTATGTGAGCACAATTGCCCAGTATATTAAAATTCTAGTTTTAATGGAAAAATTGTTTCTAGTTATTAGAATTTTCATACTTCTATGGTACATAATTACGAAATTGGGATATTTGGAATTTGAATTAGCATGCGATATCAAAGTTAACACGATAGGTATTTAGTAAGCAGATATTGCGCTTAGCAAAATTTAGGTTGGCAAAATAGCTGGGCAGTGCTTGGTGTGGAAATTGGAAATCACGCAGATCCTGTACAGTTCCATCGTTTTTAATCATACACATTTAATGTCAACAAAGCCACCTAATAAACACTTAATTAGTTCTAATATATTACCTCATTTGATGAATTGCACCAGATGTTCACAGAATCCCCTTTATGTAAAAAAGTCTTAGCCATAGTTTGGCCAACATTTCCCAAACCGATAAATCCAAGTTTTCTGCCATGTTTTTCTTCCACAGTTAAGGTTTTAACTTGTGAAGACTCCTGAAAAAGAAATTAATGTGAGAACCTCAAATTGTTAAAGATAGTTACAATTGCATAAATAATGAAACAAAAAAAAGCAGTTGATTCTAAAAAATTTTAATTTCATTAAATAGAATAATTTCATATTAATGGCATTGAAAATATTTTCGGACTATCAAATATGTAGAAATTTACCGTTTGTAAACATTATTTCAACATTTGACAAATATGTAGATATTGACTTTCAATGAGTTCAAAATTAGCACACAGAATATTTATGCAAGCAGAAACAAGTTTTTGCCCAAAACTTTTTAATTACTATTTATAATACTTCAAGGAAAAAATTTACAAGTGAAAATGATTTATATAACTTCCTTTGAAGTTTCCTTTGAAAATTCATTATTCAGTCACTAATATACACATTAAAATCATCATTCTATTTAATATAAGCATATTTGTAGTTAGGATAAGTAAACATTTTGAACAAATATCTTATAAATTTAAATTGAATAAACTTTTGAGAAAATATTACAATATAATGTACAAACTATGAAGTATATATTTTGATTATAAAAAAAATTTAATAATCAAAACACAAACACTTTGGAAAACGGACAACATATGTTATAATAAAGTTATGAAAAGGGGAACTATTACAATCATATATAAAAAAAAAAACCTAATCAATGTAAGTAATCACATGAAAAATATGTTGCATAATTATTTATAAATCTAAGTTAAAGAATATAGATTTTAGTTTCTTTAAAAAGCATTACAAATATAATTAAATTTTACTCAAGATTAATTTGCTTTAAGAAATTAAATTTTTATTATTAAAAACATTTAGAGTACATAATTTATATTAATTATTCATATTCTATAAACCTGAAATGAGTAAAATTATTGTTCCATTTTCTATTGCAGATAAATTAACCTAGATAAATGAATGATTTCCATGAAATTCAATTTAACAGTAATTCAGAGGAAATAAATTTTTTAAAACAAAAGCCTTATTCAAGAAATTAACATTTTCCCCATGACATTATTAATATAAATCAAAATAAACTCGTTGCTAAACTTTTGCTTGTTGAATCGGAGTATTCAAATTTTATTTACCATGCAGTTATTTAATCTCAATTCCCATACTTAATATTCAACATAAAGTAGAAGAAAATCAAATCTATCAACATCATGCAACTTATTTTCTCCAGAGAAAAACAATCATATGATCGATAATACCAATATAATTCACATAATTAAGCCGTTTTGTTGCCATCAAAATGCCAGGGCCAGAAGTTAGTGGAAACTTGCAAAATCCCCAGGTACTTTATGTAAATGCTCTCTACTTTTGATACAATTTGTTAAAAGTAACAAGGAATGTACTTGAATGATCCAAAGTTTATGCCACATTTTACAGCAATATCGGAAATGCCAATAAATACAATCATTTTCAATGCATTAGAATCAGTTCATGGTACATTAATATTTGATATTTCATTTTTTCACGTACATTTTTATACACTTTATGGTTGAAAAAAACAAATTTTCCACAAATGAGGTTTAGTTTGGTTTGTTGTTCAATAATCATTTTTTGCACATGAGGGCTAATTAGACCAGGTTGGCTGATTATCACTAAGTCACTTTTGTACACAATAGTTAATCAAATTAAGCCAGGATCTATAGTTTAAAGGGTATTTCAAACCACTACAAACATGAATCCCAATATTGGATTCAAATCCACAAACAGTTAAACTAAAAGTTCATCTGCTGCCAGATCAGCTCACAAATGTGGAATATTTGTGAGACATGAACATTAAAGATACAGATTGTTTTGAATTTTATAGAAATATATTTTATAAAATTCAAAACAATCTGTATCTTTTAATGAAAATACATCAACAAAATATTCTGTAACATGTAAATATACACATATATAACAGTAAAATATTTATCTGAAAATTTTTTATATGAAAGTATTAAACATTACTTTAAAACTCAATTTTCCTATAATACAAATAAAAAAATTTGTAAATCGAAAACCATAATGTAAATATTAAATGAATTTTTAATCCTATAAAATATTTTTTTATAAAAACAGACTGTTAGAAATATTTCAATGTTCTGGAATAAAACATGGATCAAAGTAAATCTTTCATGAGTACTTATTTTTCAGTAACAAACTAAGATTTTACTATGAAATGTAACATGTTTATCATGTTTTTTTATATTTAACAGCTTAATAAAACAGCTTTTCAAATATTAAAGTAGAAAGTGTTTGTAAAAATAATGAAAACTTCATTGTGAGTCATATTTCTTGGACAAGAGAATACTTTTTTATATGTGTGACTTTCAAAACGATTTTTTTTACTATCAAAATAGACGTTAATATATTTAAAATTAAATTAATATTAACTGAAAATACTTAAGAAAAATTTGAAAATTAAATTAATACTGTAGTGCAACACAGTGGAAACTTTCCTTTTAATAAACACATGTATCTTAAAACTCATTGTACAATTTTTTTTAAAATTACGTCTTTTTGTTGGCTCTTTCGAGCATAATAAGTGTTGCAGTTCAATAAAGAAAAGAAGTATCTCCAGGAGTGGAGAGTATCTTGAAATGTGAAGAAGAGCGGGCTTCCTAGAGGGCAGAACATTTTCAAAGATAATCGCCAACCATGTCAACATGTTCCCTACATAAAATGCAGTGAGGTGAATCCACAAGCCCTATGTGATATAGATGTTTCTGGAGAAAATTATGCCCAGTAAGTAACATGAAGCAGGAGACCCCTACAGATCTAGGTAGATCTCTGGGGATACATGAGCTCAGCAAGGTCCTCCAAGAGGCATCAACTGCATTTTCTTTGTAATAATTTTTTCGCTGGTGACGCATAATCCGTTTTAGAAGGAGTTTGACATTTCTCAGGCCAGTAGAAGTATCTGGAATGTTTAAAAAAGAAGCCTTTAGAGGTGTAGTGTAACAGGCCTCCTCGTGGTGTACCCTGGGTAACGCTAAATCTGTTACAGCCTTCGTCTTTCTCTTGCAGTCTTTTTTCTTACTGAAGGCATCTTCAACTTCTAAAAACTGCACTTTTAAATGCAAGAACACCACCAGTCTAAAATTAATTTTTTGGAATGCAGGTGGCCTCGCTCAGGACAAGTTCTCTGAGCTTAAAGTCATTGTGCATCAAGTGAAACCAGATGTTGTAGGCATTGCCGAAAGTAATTATGTTGCCGATAATTTAAAGTTATATCCCATCAACCAGTATCAGTCTTTCTCTTTACCACGCTCAAGACAAATAGTCTCAGGGATCACACAAATATAAGACATACAAAACTTTACTATAACAAAAGGTTATTAATTTGCAACATAAAAGAAAGGAGGCCCAAAGAATTTTAATAAAAACTTCCAAAACTCTCATGATTTTTATAAAAATTACAATTAAGTTTTAATTTTTGAGTTATGGTAAAAAACTATTTCAGATATTTTTATCCAAGTTTCAAGAGGAGCACCAATTACACAGATCTATAATCAGATGTTGAAAATAAATATACTTTAATTTTTCTAGATACCTTGATTGTTTTTATTGTTGATGGAGTTGTGTAAAAAAGACAAATTTTATTTATGTCAAATACCTTTATATTTAATACTGAATTAATAAACTGTTTAAAAATACACGCATAAAATAGAAATTAAATAAATTTTTATGCAATCTTTATTCTAAGATGTTTAGCTTTTTTCCCTTACTATACATACTATTTATAATATCTATGAAACATTTTTATTTTATTTGAATTTAAAGAACTTTAGAGTATGTTGCATTTAATTGAAAAAAAATCTAAATTACATGTGTGAGAATGATGTGTATGTGTGTCATTTAATTTGATCAAGCAATAAGCAAAATTTTGTTATTGCAAATAAATTTAGAATTTATCAAGTATAAGTTGAGTGAGCAAAAAAAGGAATTCTATTAAAATAATATTGAAAAATTTTAACTCTTTAACACATCTTTCAAAAAACATTTCATAAAAATTAATCATTTTACACTGTTTTTTGAGTTAAAAATTTTTTGAAAGGTTAAATTTAAAAGCATTATTTCTGATTTTAACTTTGAAAAAAAATTATTTTTAACCAATAATTTTATATATATACTTGTATACATAAAATTAAATTGCTGTTTTTAAAATGTAAAAAAAAATTTTTCATTTAAAATGTGGTTAGAATTAGTTATTAAAACTTACCATTGGGATAGTTGTTATAGATGGCAACACTTTTTGAATTATATTTGTTGAATCAGTAGAGATATTTAAATCACAAGCCAAGCTTGATGAAATGAAATTTTTCATACTCTCATCTTGAATGGTACACATTTTATTGTTCTCCTTCTATAAAAGAAATCAATGTTTAATATAAATATTAAGCTATAAGATTAATTCTCAACAAAAATTGAAACACAACATTTACTTTTATGAAGATACAGTAGTTTTAGGAAATGAAAAATTGAATGTTTTAACAATATAATCCTATAAATTAAACTGAAACATTGCAAATAACAAAGTTAGAAAATAAATGAAATTTTAAAAACAACAAATATGAATTATTATAGAATAGTAACATAATTGCATTATAAAGACAACTTCACATCAAGGTAACAGCAAATGTACCCATGTCACTAAACCAGAGTTTAATGATAGAAACAGTACAAAAGTAAATTTTCTCTTATTTATGTAAACTGCGGCTGACATTTCAATATTTTTAAAGGAAGTATGATTATATCATTTTAAATATGTTTTACAGGATTTAGCCAAACATATATGAAATGTGGTTGGCTTAACTAGTTTAAAGTTATCAGAGGACTACTGCTTAAAAAACGGGTTAGAAAAAATTTGAATAGCATTCTAATTCCTAATAATGCCAGACCACTAAAAATGTCAGAAGTTTTATTACTAATTCATTACAAATTATAAATAAAAAGTTATACATTTTTAAGTATATTTTCTTCCCACTTACATTTTTTTAAATGTTCAACTGATTTAAGTTTTAAATATTGTTATACACTTATTATCTCAATATACTCTTTATTAAAATATTATTCAACATGATTTTACCAAATTAGCAGAAATCAAGAAATATTGCTAATATATTATCAAAAAGTGAGTAATTTATTTGGTTTATTTTGTAACTCAATAGTCATTTTTGTACACAAGGGCTAATTAGGCAGGAACCTAGTTTAAAAAGTATTCCGAAACACAACAAACATTCAAGCTCCCTGTGAGATTCAAACCCACAAACTATTGAACCAAAGGCAAGAACATCCAAGTTTTGGCTATCATTCAGCAAATAATTTGTTAGATACATGAAGGATTAAAAAATTTATGGCTAAACTATGCATCACCATCAAGTATTTTATAAATTTCTTGACTAAAAACATGCTACCCTATTTTTAATCACCTTAGGTGATTTACTACTTATTTAGTAAATGAATAATCTCAATAGAAGTATTTTAAATAAAATTATTTTTTGTTTATAAATAAGATTGAGAAAACTACTAAAATAAGCAAATCATATGATACTTAAAGTTGCATTTAAAACTTACAGGCAATTCAGGCAATTGCTGACTTGAATTTGGTTCTGTAACATTCAATGGAATAACAGAAATTTCAGGAGACAGTTTAGAAAGAAGACTGTCTATGGTGCTTTCAGTAACACTTGATCTTTTACTGCTTTCTGCCTATAATTAAGAATGATTGAAGACACAAATCAAATGATAATTTACAGAAAGATAAAATTCATTAAATTTCCATACATATGTAAGAAAATGTTTTGGTAAAATGCTTTTAATTTTTGAATTAAACATTTTTATGATACTGTAAGACTTGTTTGCTGTGCTTTCTATGCTCAATGGCGTATTTATGTGACCACCCTGACAATACATAAATATTAATCACGCTAAACTAGTATAAAAAATTTACTACTGTGCAATGACTGAAGAAGAGAGAACTTATGCAAACATGGAACTCAAAATTTTAAAAATGTTAAGGAATATAGTTATTAAAGTTTTATAGAGTAACAAATCAAAACCTACTTTATTATAAATTATGGTGATCACAAATAATTAAGCCTATTTAAATTCAATTTAGATGTAAGCAAATAAAAAGGTAATAAGGAGGAAACGTTAAAGAGAAAATTTTTCATAGGATATTATAAAATTGCAACAGGTACATTACATAATTTTGATCAAGCAACTAACAAATTAAAATAAGTCTTAGCTATTAGCATTGGATAATACATGAAATAATCCTAATTTAGCATTTTAATCACCGCTAGTAGAATGTGTATCCTATAAAAAATAAAATTATGGATTTCAAACGAACTATCTTGAATGTAACATAGAGAGCAATACCTAGTGGAAAGAAAATGCTGCACTTCTAAAAAAAACATTTTTTATTACATAATAGAATATCCGGTATTTCAGAATTAAACATATTAAAGAACAGCAGGCTAACAACATTAAAGAACGGCAGGAAAATATTAAAGAACAGCAGGCTTCAGAAAAATCATTCAAGATGATAACTGCATGAAAAATATTAATTAGTCAATAAAAAATTAAATTTCAATTACTTTCCATTTCATAATTAACAGAACTGAACAATTTATTGCATTGTAATTTTCCATAATTCAATAGCATTGTATTACTAACCTGCATTAATTATTAGCTATTAAATTTTAAAACAATGAAATGTAAGGATTTTTTTTGTTAAGTTTTTTTGGCAATTTAGTTAAAAGGATTCACTGAAAATAATTTTATAAAAATTTAACTAAATAAAGGAATTTTAATACATTTTGTTATAAGATTATTTTCTTAATTATTTCGCATCAAAAAGATTAAAACAAAATGAAATTTAATTTTTAACTAAAGATTGCTCTCTATGTTACATTCAATTCTATAATGCAAGCCATTCTGTTTGAGTGTATTAAAAAAATGCCAATTTAAATGTTTCATTTCAGGTTTTCATAAAAACTACAACAAAAAAGGAAATAAATACAAGAAGTGCTTGATTACATTCACTGCATCATGATTTAAGATTTCCTTATTTTCATTTTAATACTACGATTTTCACTCATAATTTTAACAAAACTTTTTCTCCTATCCTAATAAAATTATGAATCATAGAATAACTTTCATTTATTATCTTGTTGTAATTAATATAGAATAAGTAGTTACAATCAAACCTATTTTATTACTTGGTATATGAAGAAAGCAGTTTTCAATCTTAGAAACTTATTCACAAACTTAGGTATTTTGTATGAATTCTTATATGCTCTTTAAAAATTGCTTTATACACATTTCCCAATTTACAAAACATAAATTAGTTGCATTTTAAATAGAACTTTATTTGAAGGTTGAAAAGAGTTTTTTTTTTTTTTTTTTTTTTTTTTGAGATTCTCATTTTCATAAAATAAAAATTTTTATTATTGAGAATTACTAAAAAAAAAACTACATTTTATGCACTGTTTGAAATATGTACTTTTAAAAATTAATAAATAGTAGAGAAATTCATCCAGATAAAAATAAAAATCAATCCAGATAGAAATAAAAATTATCCAGAAAGAAATAAAAATCATGTATAATAACATTGGAAAACTATTTTACTGAAACTTAAGACACATTTTGAACTGATAATAATTGCAGGTTATAATTGTTATTTCTTTATTCTCAAGACTGTACTTACTGACTGTATGCATTTGAGAATAAAACATTGAAAAGTATTTGAGTGATCAAAATAGATTTTTTTCTCTTATGGATAAAACTAGCATGTTCCTAAAGTTTCATTGGCTTGGAGTCTTAATTTTAAAAAATCTTCATTCAAACACATAAATGCCATAAAACTAATAATCCAAGAATTATTTTATTTCAATACACTTAAATCTAAAAAAATCATTAAAAAAGTAGATTTTCAGTAACAATTAAAAATAGAATGAAATTACCCATAATTTAAAACACTGAAATTGATTATCATGATTAAAAATTACAGGGTTTAAAAATTATGCACTTTAGGAAGAAGGTATTTTAAGATTCTTTAACTTAAGGTGAAGCATATTCAAGATTTTTCAAGTCATCCAGTTTATGTCTGCAAATATTAGAGATTAATTTCGAGATGTTGCAAAATTGCTTAACATTACAAAATTAAAGAACTATTATTTGTTACATGGATTAATGAAAGATAAATCTAACTAGTGAAAAAAATTTTCATAACAAAAAATAAAATGCATTATAAGTTTCAAGGAAAAGGTAATATTTCACAAAAAGATCTGTTATCTTCTGCCAATTGGTAAAAAAAGTAAGAATCGGTTGTTTTAAAGAAAGAAATTTTATGAAGTATTGTAATGCAATACTGATTTTTTCAGAGAAAACAACTTTTTTTACTGAAGAAAATTTTTAAACTTTAAGGCAGGCATAAAACTTTGCTACCGTCACCTGGACAAAGTGGATAACTACTGGCTATCCACAAGCAATCTACGAGATGACGTCACGTACAACCAAATTGAGGCGGACTCTTATCATGATTAAAAATTTTAATCATGATAAACTTAACTTGGAGCTTTCCATCAAAAGGAGAATTTAGAATGCTTATTTTTTTCATCCACAATTGAGCGAAAAATGTATATTTACTTGATTCACACTGTTTGTATAAAAACATGGAATCAAATTTTCTGTAGAAATTGAATTCATCATTGAATATTTTAAAAGTTAAATTTAATTGTCCAATATTCTTTATAATTTTATATTTTGTTTTATAATAATATAATTTATTCAATAGGTAAGAGATGTCTGTGGGGTGTACATGATGATAATTATTTTAATAAAAATAAAACCAACTATATAAAGATCTCAGAAGAATAATTAGTAATAACATCAAAAACTATTTTCATTTTATTTAAATCTTCTTCATAGAAATTGCTTTTTAAGAAAAATAATTTGAATATTTTTAGTTTTAAATAAAAATTAATAAAATCTTTTTAATTTAAAATGCAATTAGAACATTGCAGAAACTTTAGTTTGAATGCTATTGTTATATTTATTGTTACTTTTATGAATGCATTAAATACATAAACTTTAATATGATAAATTTATTTGTATTTTTTATTTAAATATAATGAAACAGACTATGAAATGAAATGTAATTATTTATTAAATCAGGATTTTTAATATAATGCAAATGCATAAATATTTGTAGTAAAAAATTTTATAAAATTATTTCATAATTTTGCTTATAATTCATAGTTTAAAAAATCATTTCAAAGAAATATTGTTAATTTTATTTAAAAATAAGTTGCATGGGAAATTGAAATAAGCTTTAGAAATATTATTTAAATTTTATTCTCACTCCCCCCCCCCTTATTTTTCGAATTCGAAAATATTAATAAATACACAATATAATAATAATGGAAGTCAAACTGTAAGCAAACTTTCATTGATCAATATTTGGAGTGGTGTCATTGATGACGTGATTATTTCATGTTTGGCTGGTACATCACTCACTAAGGAATCCATAGCTTTGTGGCCTACCTAATATATATTTAATTGTATTGATATTTTGAATAGCAACACTCATAGTGGACATTTTTTTTTAAATCTGCATGCTAAATAATTGAACTCTGATAACATTACAAAGACTTGAATACTTTTACTGTAAAATATATCACAATTCAGGCAGTACTTAAGCAAAGAAAATTCATGAATATGACAGAAGTTTTTCAAATTAAAATGAATCTATCAATTATGCTTAATTAAATGAGTATAACTTAACTTAATTTGTTTTAAAACAAAGAGAAATTACAATCTTATTGTTGATGAAAGGTTTAAATCCTATTGCTTAAGAACACAGGAAATTTTATTAAAATGATATAGCATAAAAAAAAAAAAATATATATATACAATATATATTAAAATATTTTCCTACTTACAGAAGGCTCCACTGAAAAAGGCATTCCAGTCTTTATTAATGATGGTTTAGAAGAGTTCTTACTCTTGGTAAGACATCTCATTTTCTGAAAATTATTGACACTATATTTTATATTAACATTAAAACTTCAATGCATGATCAGTTTTACATGTATTTATATTGTTAGAGAAAACTTTTTCAAAGAAATTTCAGCCATCTTACTGTGTAAAAATAAATTGTATATATAATATAAAAGCAATTATCAATATAATTGACAATAAATAAAACATGTAACCAACAATAAATACACTAAGCAAAGCAACAACATATATAAGCTAAATTACAGTCAAGTACCTTCAATTTAAAAATTAAAACTTTCAATTTAGGGAATGATTTGATTTCAATATATGTTGTTGTTTCTAATCCCAGATGATGTAGCTAAGCTACACCATCTCCATAAAATCAAAAATATAATTACTATTGTATAACTTAAACATATATTTAATATATGCTAAGTTATACAACTGTAATTAACAGAAATAAGGATATGCTTTATATCAGAATATAAAATAACTAATAAGAAAAAAAAATTATATAAAGATTTTTGCAAAGTTAAAAACTTAGCAATATATATGTATCGAGAAAAAAGTCTATAGAAAAAAGCATTGCAAAATTTTGAATACAGAAATATCACTCGTAAATTAAACATTCACAATATATGTATACACAAAAAATTATTAAAAAAACATTCCTTATAATGTTAAATTTCTAATTTTACTGTAGTTCAAATTTTCTAAATATATTTTTATCAATTTTCAGACTATCTCAATGATATATCTATTTAAAAAAGTCTACTGTTTGTAAGAAAAATAAAACAAGCAGTTTAAATTTTTTTTGCGGACTGCATTAATACAAGAAACCTATTCAATTAACACCAGAGAAAAGCAATTAAAAATCACTAGCTTTTTAGGAAGTGAAAAATATATATTATAATACAGCATGAAAGCAATACTTAGAGCAATTTTCCTTAATACAGAGAATACAATTTAGAACACAGTTATTTGAAATGTTTCATCACGTCTTTTGTTCTCTGTTGAACAATTTGAGATAAATTATTTTTTAAAATATTGAAAAATACTAATCAAGTAAGAAACCATTCATTAAGAGAATTTTATATTAAAATTATCCAATGAAGATTTGTGTTTCAGAAAAATTAAAAGCAATTAAATAACTGGTTTTTAGTTTGATAACATACAACATTACAAATATTTAAAACCAAGCAGTACAAATTTTTAAAATATGTAAATGGGTTTGAACAAATATTGTTGATGATGAATAATAATATATTTACTTTAAATAATTCAATCGTCAATGGTTTTTAAACATTCATATTTTGCTTCATACATAAATGCAAAAGCTATTTATAATTTTATAATTTGTTTATTATTGAAATTTTATTGTATGTAGTGTTTATTTATTTACCTAAAAAATAATCATTTTTTCAGCAATTTACAAAAACTACACAATGCATTTAATTTCTTTTATATGAGGGGATGATAGTGAAGTATTTTAGAAGGGTAAAATTCAAGATAGTAACATTTGTATTCTTAACACTACACCCAAAACAAATTATCAATAAAAAAACAAAATCAAACAAAGAGGCAGGACATTTGTTAATGTTCATAGAGTCTAGGCCCTCATAAAAGAGTTGCACTTCAGAAGGTGCTCATTGGTTGTTCGGAGAGGAGTGCTAAACTTATTCAATATTGATTATATAAATTTAAATAAAATAATCTCTCATATTTTGGATTACAAATTTAATAATTAAAAGTTAATTTTTAATACTCCTACCAATAAAATTATATGTGAATATATCAATGTTCATAAATTTATATATCATATTTTTTTAAGTTATTTGTTCCTAAAATTAGATGTTTCACACTGACAAAATAAACCTTATTGAATGAATTTATGCTGAAAACCATCACCTTCACTGCAATCAAGAAGTTGGTTTGGTTTGTTTGTTGCTCAACGGTCATTTTTTGCACACAAGGGCTAATTAGACCGGGACCTACGGTTTAAAGTGGATTCCGAACCACTACAAACATACATGCCCTGGGAAGGATTCGAACCCACAAACTGTTGAACCGAAGGCAAGAGCGCTAACCATTCAGCTGTAATCAAGAAGTGAAAAAAATTGCTTTGTGAAAAATTTGTGTAAAATACAGTTTCTTTTTAACATGAAATATTATAAAATATTTGTGATGGTATGTCACTACGCAGAATATGGAAATAATTTTATCGAATAAATTAATTTCAAGCACTTTTCTGCAGTATGAAGATGTCATTTTACCAATTATCACTATTTCAATAAAAAATATTGAAACTAAAAAATCACATGCACTTTATCAAATGTAAGAAAATTTCATTTGAAAGATTATCTACCAATACTCAAATGAAAAATCTTAAATTAATTCCATTTGTTATGAATAGAACAAAATACATACATTTACTTTAACAGATGCCCTTTTCAGCAATTTTGCTTCAGAACGCAAGACAATAGCACCTTGAAAATAAGTATAGTCTTTTGCTTTCTTTCCAAATTTCTGAAAATTTCAAGAGAATTAACCATTTTATACATTTAAATAATTATTGTAAACTAACAGCTAAAATCACATTCAAATCTGTCTTTTCTACACAGATTTTCTAAACTAAACTGTTTTACCTTTAATTTGCTTAAATAGTTCTTAAACTAATAATTAACAAGATAAAGGTAAAACATTTAATCTAGTAAAATGTTACACACATACACACACACACACATATATATAGATATATATATAAGTAAAATTAATTTATTCTTCCAAAAATTTATCAATGAGCAAAAATTTCCTTTTTTATCAGTACAATCAAAACAAAACTTAGCTATTTCATAAGACTAAATGCAAAATGAGCCAAAAGTCTGTGACTATTTAACTATTATAAGTTCATGAAAATTTGCTTTCTATTTACAAACATGATCATTCTTGTACAAATAAGTAAGATCTCAAAGTACAATAAAGTTATCAAAGAAATGCCATTCATAATTTGTAAAATAACAAATGGCATTAATGACTTAACTGATGTATTTCAGCAGTAACCAGTTTTATCCAATTGCAGTAAAGAACAAATTTGTTTGCTTATAAGAATATTACAATTGTCCAGTGACATAACATTTTTTTTTATTTGAGCTGTTTTGTTTTGAAAATACTCAAGTTCATATATCATACAAAGATAAAGTGAAAATGTTTAAGTTACATAGCAGATTTTAATCTAAAATTGATACAGAAAAAAATAAAAAAAATGAATGACAAATATGCTAAAAACAAGATGTAAAACAAAGCGTATGCAGTATAAATGAAAAAATGTATCCAATGTACAGTTTAAAAATACCTTTCTTGCTTTTAGTTAATAACTAAATAAATATTATATTTTTCAAATATGAATAACTTTACTTTAATAGTCATTAAAACCTAAAAATCCGTAAGTCTTTCTACAATCTTCGCAGAAATATTACTCTTGGTGACCATGTGTGTGTGTGATCAGGAGCTTTCATCTTAAGTTTATGGCACTTGGTGACGAGGTGCATCCGATCAAGATTCAAACAGATATTTTTCATTTTAATCATACAAAATAATTTTTAGCAAATTTATATATTTTTGATCTCACTGTATTTTTTATTTTATGTGATACTAACATTATCAGCAGTAAAAATTTACGATTATTTGCCGAAAAAATTGAAATAAACTATATACCATTGCAGATTATGAAACAATTATCATTTTACTTGAAATAAAAAAAAACTTCGATAATTATACATTACTGTAATTCCCTGTATATATTACACAGTGATCTAAATTCTATACTCAAAAATAAAAAGGAAATTTACATATTACATATATATATATTAAAAAACACTACATTTCCAGATTTTACTTATTTGCTTTTCTACAATAATACAATAACATTGCTTTTACTCAAAATAAAAAATTAATAAACTAGGCTTAAGGCAGATAAGGAATTTAAATCATACAAGACAGGTAAACATTAGCTATAAAAAATAAAAATTTAAAATGGAAAATTGGCTAAATAATTAAAGATGGATAAATACAGCTAAAACTGTTATTCAAGGAACATATATTCAATAAAAACTAATTTAAGTCTAACTAAAATCTAATTTTGTATTTCCAACCTTTAAAAAAGTAAATTTTTTGGTACATAAACTTTTTTTATAAGTAGTAGAAGCTATTGTATGTAAGCTTTTAATTTTTAAAATTAATAACAAAAATCTAAAATACTTCATGAGTAGAACAAGTACTAATTAGTTTAGGATGAACTCTAAAAATAAAATTACTATCTACATTAAAAAATGAATAACTTAAACTTAAATAACAATATTTAGATTCTATTTAGTTGTCATGCATCAATTAGTATTTTACTCTTACTCTATATTACTAAAATTTTGAGTTTTAGTTTCAAAGGAAAATTTTGTCATAACTTTCAAAAGAATACTAAAAAAAAACAAGTAAACCTTCTTCAACATTTTCATTTCACTCTTTGAAGTTCTTCGCTTTCTTCTAGGCATTTCTTCGTCAGATTCATTCTCACTTTCACTGCGTGGATAACCAGAGTTTACATCCTTTTTCTAAAATATTTGAAAATAATGTCAACAACTTCACAATTATTTTTGAGATAAAAAATAGCATTATTTAAACAATATATTCTTAAAGAAAATTTTATGCAATAATTATGAAAAATATAGTACAATTATTCATTATACAATAAAACATTTTGATAAACACATATTAATGACAAAATTTTAAAATCTCTCTCTCATTTCATTCATAAAACTCTAAATAAAATTAGGGTTTTATTATTTTGTTATGCAATATAAATCGAAATCAGTGATTATAGCTGAAAGAAGCTTAAGTCAAGACTCTCAGGAATACCTTTAACACAACATTAATTACTTCCTCTAATTATGACAAACTAAAGTCATTTAAAATATTTGAGAAACAGATTTCCCTAATAAATTAATAACACAAAGTATAATTTGTAAAGATGCTAATTTTTTGGTTATGATTTTTGTACATTTTAATATTTTTCAATCGCTCAATGTCCGTACATATTCTATGATCAACATTTATGTTACATTTTTTAATTAAAAATAAAAATATACATACAAAATATTTGGGAAATAACAGGAAAAAATTTTAAAAAGTTTTTAAGCTTTCAAAAAAACTGGCTTAGTTATTCAAGATCAATGTTAAAAAACCAATTTTCTTTATATTATTATTAAAGTTTCCTACAAATACAGGCACAGTAGTGGATAAAACAAAAGTTCAGGACACTATTTTTTGGAAATTTCAAGACAATCTTAATTTATTAATAGTTAAGGAAAAATATTAATAGCATTATAACTTTGCATTTGTCAACAAAAATTAAAAACTGTAAACTACAAATAAGCTTATTTATGAATTTTTTTTCTGAGTTTTTTAACTAACTAAACTTTTTAAAGATTATCTACTTACAATCATTTCTAACATACATATTGTGAATACTATGTAAAGTTTTTTAAAACTCATGAAATTAATTATCTTTTTATTAAAAGAAATATTAACGATCAATGCTTTATTCATACAACTATAAATATTTTTACAGATAAAAAACTTACAATTCCAAAATAAAAAGAAAAAATTAGATTCTTTTTAATTTGTTAAATTTTTTGTCGAGTTAAAATTAAAAATATTTCAGAAAAATTATCATTGGCAGCATCCAACATTATCTGAAAAACTTTTATTTCCTAAAAATCAATAATTTTTACATTTCTTATTTTTATTTATTTATGAGCTATTGATTTTTTGAATAGCTGCTGCTTCATCTTTTTAAAGGTTTTCTTCACTAATCAAAAAAACCACTTTTAAAGGTTTTCTTCACTAGAGTCAAAAGTTTTTTTACCTGATTTATTCATGTTCTATAGCAACGTTATCTTTTTTCCTTTTCATTATTTTTTTCTTTTGGTTTCAAGTAAGAAGCATATTGAAAATAAGCATTTATTCTGATAAAATAGCATCACTTTATTTCTGATTTCATAACTAAGTTAAAAACAGAGTAATTCCTACTTATAAAATACTTACACATTCTTGAGTGAATATCTAGGTCTGATAAGTGACACCTTTCTTGAGTTATAATATTGTTATTGACAGAAAACCCACTTTCAGGAATAGCATTTTCATGTGATATTAGAAGTCTCCCCAAACAAACATTTAAATTTTTCCTTTCATTTTATCACAAAATGCATCATTGTTATTTATAGCATATGATTTGAAACTGAAAAGCATCTTTAAAATGT